>JAMKCH010085198.1:0-44515 GCA_023653785.1 Ophioderma brevispina
GTCCTAATCATCTGCGGCCATGTAGGCCTACTTTTTTTTAATTACTACCTTTATCTTAGCAATGAGTGAGTTGTTAAGCTGCTGCAGTGAGCTACGATTTTCCCCTTACAACTTCCGGTGTATGCGGTATAAATATGCCGGTGTGTTTATAGTGGCTAGATATACCGAATATATACTCCAATATCCATCGATTTCGATGGATATTTTTTATCCGCATAATGCTTATACGCTTTCGACTAATACCATATATTGTCTGTTTATAGTGCTGGCCGAATACGGTAAATTTATATTTATACGCTAATATACGGATAATTTTCCTCACTATAAACACGCTGAAAGCATTTTGATTTTCTGTGTGCACTTGTTTTCTTTACATTTGGATTTTTGTTTCTTCTAAAAATAATGTGGAAAAGGTGTAAACAATGCTGCAAAATAAGGAAGGTGACTGATCTAAACCATGCATGGGGTTATGACGCAGAGATTTCCTGAGGATGGCGCACTCAATTTGCAAACAAATTGTGTTTTTTTGCATATGCATAATCCTTGGCCAAATACTAACCATTGTGTGAAATAACTTAGCTCAAATCAAAGTCTTTCATACAGAAAATCACAACTTTGTTATGAAATCCCGGTTGCAGAGTTTTTGTTATACACGGTAAATATCCTATGGCACTGTTATACATGCATAAATGTTTACTGCATGAAAATGGCAAATCCCTTTTATCTCCAAACTTTGGAATTGGGCATTTTAGGTGACTATCTTTAATCCTAATTAACTATTTTTAAAGGGATTAGCAGCGATATTGCGAGACAATTGAAAAATGTGGAAATGCATTTGTTTTAACTTATAAATCAGGGATAAGTGTGTACAATTCCATATAACTGCTTTAATGTAGAAACAAACCACCAAATAGTGAAAAAAATGAAGTAGTTGAAGAAATTCGTCATACCGTCTCCCGCAAATAGACATACAGCGATGACGTCTCAAAATCTACAATAAACAGCTGATTATGGTTTACACTAGCACAGAATAAACAAAGATCAATAATGTTTGTGTTTGAGGCCAAACTGTATTGATCATGGTGCACAATATCACGCTTAAAATCTGTGATATTCACCAAGAAAGACATTTTTGATCTCAAGTCAGAATTTTGATACGCACGTATAGAAATTAAAGAATCAGATTAAAAGTACTGCATTGTCTTTAATACACAGATTTCAAGCCAACCACTTGCAGGTTATGTTTGCATATCCATGCCAGTAGCAAAAATACAAAAATATGAATTTTGATGATTTTTTCGATGTTTCGGATTAGCAAATTGCTGCTAATCCCTTTAACTCACACACACAAACAAAATTCAAAATCTCTGAGTCGGCCTTTAAGAGAAAGAGTTTGTTGTTTGGTGTGGTGAGCAAGGAAGGTTGAAGGTTGCTTGCACTCACCAAAACATTTTTGACATGTACGTACACCAGAACTTCCCTAAAAAAAAAAATTGCGTGTCCAATTCTGAAACTCACAAGTGTTGAGACAAACCATCTTTGTCTTTGTCTTAATATACAGGGTTCGGAAACTTCCGGAAGAAACCTATTTCTTCCGGAAGAATGGAAGAAACTGGAAAAAAGGGGTTTCTTCCAGTTTCTTCCAATTTCTCCCAGATAATAAAGAAATGTATTATGAACAACAAACTAAATTACACCATATTCATCTGCTTTGCACTTCAAATCATCAAGGCTACTTAGTTACTTTACAGACAATCTGTTTTTTTTCTGATTAATTTACAAGTTTATGAATGTTAGTTAGTGTCTTTCCGCTGAGTGGAAGAAAAACTGGAGAAACCTATTTCTTCCAAGTGGAAAACAAACGCGAAAAAAAAAATGTGTTTTTTTGCCACCTGTGGAAGAAACTGGCGAACCCTGTCAAATATAACACACTAGTGATGCAAGTCAAAAAAGTAGGGTAGCTTGTTACCGCCCCACCTATTTTCCCAGCAGTTGGCTCACATGTTTTTTCGATATGTGAAGAGTTAGCAATCCCAGTACAAGTCTCATGACACTGAAGTGAATGTGGGGAGTGGGATTGAGGTTTAACCTTTCGAGCCTGCAAGTCAGTTGTCAGTGATGGCCCTCGGTGACTATGCTCTGGGAAGATACAAGGAGTGCAAATACAAAATTTGGCTCTGAATTTTTGGGGAATGGGAATGCAACATTAGAGAGGTGTCAGCTTGATATGCTCTAGGTACTCTTCCAAAAAGGTGCAAAGAAACCCTAATGAATCTTCCAGGGTAAACAAAAAATGTTCTGCACAAAAAAATGAGATAATTTTGTAGAAACATTTACAACATAAAAACCCCTTATTAGAATAAAACCTTCAGATCTCTTCAAAAGTTCTTGGTTAGAATATAAAGATTTAGAAAAGAAACTTATTTTAGAACCACAAATGGTTAAAAGTGTTTTTGAAAATACATGAACACAACCAAAAAGGAAAGTTCTTGGCCTATTTAAATCCTTAAGTTTCTTTATAGTACTAGGGTGACGGGGGGGGAACAAACAGGACAAATAGGATAGGAATCTAAGTCACCACTCTTTTCCTAAGACAATCAACCCCAAACCTCCAGGGTTGTTTTTGTTAACCCGTACCCAGTGGTAGTATAATCAATTTTTTTTTTTTTAGGGGGGGGGGGCACCCAATGGGTGTATTTTCAGCAGGAAAACATATATTTTTTAAAGTTGTTAGTATAGTATTAGACCTATGTTGTTTTAAACTGTTAAATGTACGTGGGCACAAAATCACTAATTTTGGCAGGGGGGGGACAAAATGTGCACATGGGGGGGGGACAGTTCTGTCCCCCTATGGTTATGGCATGTGTTAAACCAGACAACAATGGTCAAATGAATGATTATGAGAGGACAAGTCTGAAACAGTGCCAACAGTCCCTGATTTCATTTTCTGTTGTTTCCTACAACACCAAAAAGATGCAAATCTTGTGCCTGGATTCATATTGTATATAGCATTCAAACATTTATTTCAAACGGTGGTTGAAAAATATTCATCATACAAGAATATAACCTGATAAATTAGCACATTTGGTAGGAAATCTTTCCTTCTTTCGTTCGTTCATTTTGGAATACAAGGGTTGATTCATTTTGCGAGTATAGTACATTTTATTTTATTTCCTATTTAATACAATGTGAATAGAAACGAGATTAAATAAACCAGAATAGATTCTAATAGTTTATTCATAAGTTCAATTTAAAGCCACTATCAGACAGTTTTTTCCAAACTCAAAATGCCCTTTTGGTCTAAGTTGCTAGAGTAGATTTCAAATAAGTTGAGACTCATTAAAAGTTTTAGGCCTGTCCATCACCGTGAGAGGGTAAGAGGTATTATTTGTGTCCACAGGTAAAAAGGTGTTTATGTGTAGTAATGTAGCTAGTAAATAAATGGTGACCAAAAAAAATAAATTATTTACCATCTTAAGATAGCTTGGATGGTGAATTGAAGTATTCAGGATTTGAAAACACCAGCAATTATTTCCAATAAACTTATTATTGAACATAATTTACCTTTGACACTGCAAAATATATTTCCTTATCACAGTTTATTGGAGGAAATCATGTGCATTTTTATATCAATGCCACAATAACAATATTAAGTTTAGGGGCGCAGATCCGAAGCCCCACAAACCAGCCTACAATTCCTGAACCGGAAAGTTGATTATGAACATTGTATAGGGATTTTTTTTTTTTGGATACAATGAAAGATTAAATGTTGATAGTCCCTCCACAAAAGTTTTTTACAAGGGTTTACATTAAGCACGTTTTGAAAACAATAGGCTGATTTATATAAAATTTGATATTTTTTTGAAACACTTAGTATTTAACAAATTCTGCTCTAATTTAAAGACGGAAGTGTTTTCACATGCGACTGCTTGCACTTTGTAGTCAATATTCACAAAAATCAAAAACTATCTCTAGTTTGATAAATCCATCGCCGCTTGGTAGGAAAATTGCATAATTATGCCTTGTTTATCGATTTTTGTAGAAAATACCTCCGTATTTCAATCATAAAATGTAATTAAATGGTTATTGCGCCTAAACCATAATTTCATTAAAATAAAATGTACTAATAATTGGCCTACATTTCAAGTTTAATTCCCCTGTGATCAATATTTGTCAGAAATTTACCAAATCCAAAACGCCAGTCCCCAAATTCCATGATTTCAACGCGCGGCATGGGATACGACAATGGTAATTGATGAGAAGTTAACGGGATAAGCCAACCATTGGCATAATCAGCGCTGGTTCCCGTCTCTTGTGAGCTCGTATACAATGCGAGCCAAGTATGCTCTAATATCTGTGGTGACTTGTGCATCAGGTTCTGAATGGAAATCATATGTTTTTTAGTTAGGCAATGTCATTATCATTGAAATAAAGTACTAATCAAGAAGCTTAATTTGAGCCTAATCTTTAATAAATGCAATTTATTTTTTTTTGTAAAAATAACAGTTATTGTAGACGCCTAATAGCCTTTTCCGTTTGCATTTGTGAGCGCTTTTAACATGTTATCATTTTATTTTGCCATTTACTAGTTTTCCCCCCCCCCCCCATAGTAAAAATGCAGTTTGAAAAGAGAATTGGTAGATAATTTCCCACGTTGGTAGACATTTGTCACGTAATTTAAGAGCAAAAATTTGTAAAAAAAAAGATGAAAATTTTGTAAATTTAGTCCAATTTTTTCAGGCCTATTTGTTTATAATTAAGACTGGATCTCATCAAATCCCGTAAAAAAAAGGGGTTTTCATTCAAATTCTCGTAGATATTTGCAACAAACTGTAATTTGGACTAAAAAATAGTTTACAACAAACCGGTATTTTATAGTCCACCATAATTTGTGGTACCTTAAGAAATTTTCCCGTGTTCGTCAGTGCAAATTCGTTGTTTTTCAATTTCGGTAAACAATTCCTGTTTATTATTGTTATTATTATTATTATTATGGTTATATTATTATTATTTGTTTATTATTATTGGTTATTATTGTTATATTAGTACAATTTGCTAGAAACGAATTAAGGACAGAATAATTAATGATAATGAGGTTCACTTATTTATAGATTTGTGGTTTGCTTATTCACTTCGAAGACTCCAGCACAAGGGTACTCCTATACCATATTAACTGAAAGGCTTTTCGGAAAAGTTATGTTTGAATTAATTCAAATATAACTTCTGAAGTTACTAACACATTATTACTTATTATGCATCTTGGAAATGCTAAATTATTTTACGTTTATCGTCTTTTAAAGGGCCTTTAATACATATATTAAAAACACTTGTCAACTTATTGCACGGTCTAAAACTATAGGGTAAAAAATATGACAAAATGGTCCTTTTACACTGTTTTTACACAAAGTGGTCAAACCTTTAACCCCATTAAAACAACGAGCTCCAAAGAGACAAAAGGTTAGGAGTTAGAGACGAGTCCCCGTAAATGGAGATGGGAAGAAAGGGATTGGGTGCAAGGGACACTTCATAATGGAGATGGGGGTTCAGGTGTAAAGGACTTCATGGTTGGAGATGGGATTTAGATCCTAAGCGACACTTAATGGAGATGGAAGTTTTGTATAAACTCCATCTCCATACGGATATGAGGCTTTTCAACTAAATTCCTAATTCGCATCTAAATAAAAACCGACCCCCACTCTCATATCCAAATACGTTTTAAAATCAGAAAAGCCATGCAGCGGGGAATTCCTTAAAATAATTTGTTCAATTTTTGACACAATTGAATTAAAATTTGATCCGTTTGACACCAGATATTATAGTTTAAAATAAATGGACAACTATTAAACTAAATTCAGATTTGTCCTCCAATTTAATCTAAGAACTTTAGACAGCACAAAGAGTACTATTTTCCATAAATCGGTGTTGTTATCGAAAAGATTTAAATAATGCAGGCTTAAAAATGAAAGCACTGATTTCCTGTTGCAAAAATATTAAGTTTCCATCCAATGTATTCTCCATATAAAAGGATTTAAGCTGTATTCCTTAGTACAAAACATTGTGAAATTGTAATTATAGTATTGGAACAAATGGACAAAAAATTCGGCATATGTTTTTATTATTGAAAGAACGCAAATCAAAATTTTTACCTTTTACCCTTAAAATTTCTGGCGGCCAAAAAAAGGTAGAATCTATGAGGGTCTATCTTACATGAAATCACAACATGGATGCCTTTGAAAATTTCGCGTTGCACCTTTAGTTATGGATTTGGATTTGATACCTAGAATCAATCTTCATTGTGAGCTCTGCCTTAGCTCTAGAGTTCTCAATTAATTCAATATTACGGGTCGCAAGCTCTAGTACTTAAAAGCGTGAACACACTTTAATAACTATTCCATGTCAATTGTGAGGTGCCCTCCCCTAAATCTCATTTCACTTGTGAGGGCTTGTTATGTAGTTAATCAGTTATTAACTTTGACATGACTAGAAGATTGTCTTACACATAACTTATTCGTTGACTTGACATCTTACTTCCATCTCCATTATATGGAAGTCTAAGCCAAACTCCTTATTGGGTCCCCACCATTATCGAAAAAAACGCGCTTTTTTACTGAAATTGGGCACTTCATAGCTTTATCCCCAATTTGATTATACCTGAGATTCTTCGTTGCCTAATCCCATCTCACTTCGGATGACATGCTAAAATATCTGATTTTTTGATTCCTTTAGAAAAATAGGAACAACCAAACAACGTTAGATTCTGTAAAAAACATGGTTTAGAAACAAGGATGCGAAGTAGTGTTTGGGTAATAAACATGTCAATCATTTAAAAACACGTGGCGACAAGGACTAAACCACCCCACCGGAAATAATTTAATATGTTTCGATATGTTTTATTATTTCTATTTCCGTTTCTAAATCCCCATTCCTTCTCACAGCTCAATTATGTATTTAATTGCCCCTATAGAAAAATGGAAACCAATCCAAGTCACTTTTGTTGTTACGTCAAGGTTCATAGTAAAACTTAGTTTACAAAATGGAGCCAAGCAGTTTTGATGGTATATATAAAAAACGCCAAATATCTAAACACTTGGCGTCGAATGCCTAAATACATACGCCAAATGACAGAATATGTTTCGCTTCCAAACAGTAGATTTAGATTGTCAAAATGTTTATAAACTAGTGAAAATGGTGTTTAATTTTACCCGTTTTTACAGTGCAATGGTTGGCCGACCCCATGGAGAACAGTCATAAAGTCCCACGTTAAATGTTGTTTTTAGTTAGATGTATCAAATAAAATTAATATGGTTTACTGACTAATACTTCTAGTTATTCAAGTAAACTACAGTATGTAACGTGGCTTATACCGTATGGATATCACAAAACTCCAAATCATCGTGAGGATTATAAAAAATCCCGAATTATTAACCGATTTTGAATTTCGACTTGACTCATTAGCAACATCAATTCTGCGCTTCTTACCACCAACACAAACGAATTGCTGTACTGATGAAAATGAAATAGTAATAGTATATATAATTATGAAAGTAAACTCAAATTACATGTAGAGCATGTCATTGTAATATACATGTGCATATCATTTAAAACGTGTGTTAGTATGTGACAACTCTCTTGTTTTCCTCTCTATGTTCAAGGCTAAACACAAATATTCTAAATTACTCTTTTATTACTAAACGCGATCCATCAATGCGTCTATGTTTAGGAATAAATTAGAGAAAGAATGTGAAGAATTTGTTATCTTTTCCTCATCTACAATAAATGGAAAAATAACACTTATATGTTTTCATTTATGTCATCTTTATTCCTATTTTGCTAAAAATCACGCTAATCGGTATTTATACAAATTCAAATTATTAAGAAGCATGTTTGCTGGAAGTCCGTAATAAAAAGGTACGAAATTGTGTTCTTAGTACATTATATATTTTGCTAATGTTGTATAATATGTTTTAAAAGGACAAACTAGAACACATGCACGTTCTTTCCTTTTCTTGACCGACACCTCAACCCTCCTCCCTGTCCGAACTTCAGAAAGCAAGCCTGAAAGATTGAAAGTTTAGTGTATCAACTGTTTTCAGGCCGTTTTTACAAACGAAATTCGACCTTTTTCGTCTACCCCGCACGAAAGGATTTCGTTTAAGACTTCGTGATCTTGCTTTGGTATCTAGAAGTAGGGCCTTTAACATTAATAAGGCTGACCAGTAGAATGGTTTACAGACTAATTGATTGAACAAGGTCTGATGTTGTATTCAGTGTGAAACCTAAGCCATTGGAATAAAAAACCACACCGGAGTGGTTTAGTCAAAAATGCAGATTACACAACAAGAAATATGCTTAGACTTTTTTCACATTTTCAGGGGGAAAAAAACACATATAAAAGCAACACAATTATCAAAATTGAGGTTGCCCTATATGCAAAATGTGCCAGCTTCCTTGAAGGGCAATGGAACAGGCGCAATAGGCGGCATTGTTGATTATTAAAGGAGAGGCATGAGACATTTCCAGAAAAGAAGAAGTGCCCCCACATGTATTTTTCGAACCCTGGTTTTTGCATATTTGGAATGCATGCTTACCAATGTCGTGCACGACAGAAATTCAAAGCATGGTTTTCTACTATAGGGACGATTTTACAGATAGCAAGAAAGTTCAAAACAGGTTTTGCATGTTTTACTTTTGGTATTGTTTGTCCATAAACTTTCAAAAGTTCTCGGTAGTTGGTATCTACAACCCGATCCAGTGCAATTTGAGAGAAAATTCGTATCCTCAAAAATCTCCCTCCTGTCACTTTAATAGCTTATATTACCGTATTTGATGCCCTAACTTTCTTCTTATTAATACTTATTCACACTCGCACTAGTACTTTGCTCCCGAATGGATGGCTTGGATGCAATAACTCAGGGCATTTTGAACGTCATAAAATGGAATGCTGAGGTCGTGTACACTTATACGATATCATATCATTCTTCACAAGGCACTAAATCAAATATAGTATACCAGTAGAATATTATATTACTATTTATTATAACGGATACGGCTTCTTTAATTGATATGATATAAAACATAAAAACAACAAGCTGAATTATGTGTGCCATGTTGGTCTATCAAGGAGGCACATTCAAATCCTAGACGTACGACAAAGCGGTGCATTATATTTACTCACAAGCTTTTGTCAGGCTGGTAGGGCCGGACGGCCGCCCGCTGCTGAGTTTTCTACGTCACAATTTAGGGGTCATTCTATGACACGTACGCATTGTGATGGACAATGGGTAATGTTGCGCTCTCACGTGGCTATTGAAGGGGGAACACAGGCTGTATTGTCACATATGTGTATCGGATGAATTGTCAAGGATTTCAACCAAATACAAGCCAGTATAATTTTGTAAAGTAACTTCATTTCTTTTGTGGCAATCACCTGTTAAGGATGTGACAGGTGTAGATTAGTTCATAGACTATATTGCAGTGCAGCATTTCCCACATGATAAGGATGTGTGACGAGGAATGTGTGAAATCATTAAACAAAAGGTGGGGTTCACGTTGATTAAAAAATCAAAAAATTTGCATAATTTTATTCAAAATACACACCTGAAAACACATGTAATCAAATTAAGTATGTGTTAGATACATCAATCACTTGCCTTCAAAAATCAACAAAAAAATAACAACATATCATTAGTTTATATTGCTGTTCTACCCGGAAAAGAAAACATGGAGTGCAAACAAAAAAATTATGCAACAATTTGATGTTAATTAAGTCATAACTCCTAAAACCACTGATGCAAAACCTTGTAAAAAAAAACTTTCCAAGACACCTGATATATTTAACAATAATTTCAAGCCAGAGGGAAAATCCTATATGTACTCCAATTTCGGGTTTTCGCTTAACGAGCGACTTTCGACCTGAGATCTGCGCCCCTATTTTATTTGGCATTCAAAAATGGGCCAACCTTGTATTACGAGATTAGCGTTAATTAAAGCGGGAAATTACATCTCGGTCAACAATGGCATAAGTCATTCTATAATTAACAGACCATGTAGAACTGAATAATCAGATTCCAGTAAGCCAATTCTTGTACATGAACTTTGTACCATGGACAACCATGTGTTTTGTATGATGGCAACAAAGTCTCCGGGATTATGCATGGGCAGTCCTCACTTTAAGGTGAAATCTACTTTTTATTTTAGTGTTAGGGTCATATTCAACACCATATATTACTCGCCTTGTGAAAAAAAACAAGACATCTAAAAACATTTTAAAGCTTGTCTTGAAGATTGCCATTTTGTCGACCGTTTGTTTTGTTACTAATAAAAGTCGGGCTCTCGACTTTTTATTGGCAAAAAACAAAATGCCATAAAAATGGTCATTTCTTGACAAATACGGTCGTGTTTAAGCTTAGCCACTTACAAAAAGGGGGGGCCTCTTATCTACAACCAATCAATACAATAGTTAAAAAGTGGACTTGGTTGAAAAATAGGGGCGGGGGTTTACTTTGAGAAATCGCTGATAGGGGCTTTAAGTATTTTGATTATAGAAGTAATAACTGGAACATAATCCTGATTTCCAAATGCGTTTTACAAATAAGTAGCTCATTGTCAGCTTACCACCAGTCGTACCAGATATGTTTTACCTTCAGAGTATTGGCCACCCCGCCATCCATCAAACTTAGGATGTGCACTCTTGGTGTAGTTTACGAAGAAGGCAACGGGGGAATGTCACTATTGTGTAAGTGCTTGGTAATCAACTCCAGAAGTTCCTGGGCTTTGGCAATTCAATTAGTTTGGCATGGTCACAACTGACGTCTCACTTCCATCTGAGTTGTTTCTTGGCCTTGATATGAATAAAGATATGAATACAAATCAAATATAAAATCTGTACGGGAATATTCTCTTCCTGTTTTGATTGAACAGATTGATCAGGAGCGGTAGTTATAACATCATCAATAATTAGAGTAAATATTTTTCTTATCCAATGTTTAACTGTTGTCTTAATCAACACTAAATGCAAAGTGATTTGATTCGGGCAAATCTGGATTTTTTTGGTACTTGTACCAGAAACTCATCACAATGTGAGAATGTTTATATTGCCCCTCATCTCTATTCATGTTGGACTATGGAGTGCCTTTTTCTCTATGGTATTTTGCTGCTATTAAAATGTATTTGAATGCAAAAAATGTAAGACACTTACATCAGATTCAAGTTTGGTCAGGGTTAAAATCAGGATTTTATTTATTTTCTTTCAGTGGGGGAAGCATTTCGAGGACATGTTGCTGTCCAGCATACAGCGACATGGTCGGGGGGGGGGGGGGGTGGGGGGGGGGATATTAATCAATGGGGAGTGCATTTTGACAAATAATTTCAAGTATAATACAAACTTAATTTATGTAGGCCTACTGTTCTTGTCAAATTACATCTATATCCCGGGGGGGGGGCTACTCAGTGGAAAAGGAAAGGTACATGTGCCGCCGATATGGGTCACATTTTCACCCCTTACTATAACAATGGTCGTTTTTCCACCATGCTACTATATTGATGGGTCATTTTTTGAGGTCATTGCTACTATATAAATGCGTCCATTTTTCAATTTTTGGTCGCAATATACTATGAAAATGGGTCAATTTTTTTAGATTTTCGGTAAAATCACAATGAAAATGGGTGATTTTTCGGAAAAATTATATGAAAATGGGCCGATTTTGCTAAGATTACTATGAAATGGTGCAAAATTTCAAAGCCAACTATAGAAATGGGTCAAAATTTCGGAAACAACTATATAAATGGGTCATATTTTTGTACAATTTGGTAACTATAAACATGGGTCGATTTTTTACCCGGCGGACGCACACTTGTATATCCAATTTCGGGTTGAGGACCCCCCCGGATCTATATAGTGATGTCCATGTTTTTTCGGCCTGTATAGAAATTCAGCTTTACTCAGTACAATGGGTGGGGAATCTCTGGCAAAAATGGGGACATATGTCAGCTGGGAGGGGGGTGGACCAAATTTTGGGCAGATGGGTGACCCAGTCCTACAATGATAAAAACCTGCAGTGGGTTTCCATATTTAGATCCACTTTACTCCCACTTTAAGTGGAGTTAAACTCTCTAATCCATTTTCCATGGGGGGGGGGGGGGGGGTGGAGTGGAGTGGTCAACAGAATGTCTTGATTAAGAGATTTTAGTTTTTGAATATAATTAAAACACAAGTTGGCTATACAACCAGGGTTACAGAGGGTTATATAACCTTGTAAATACACGACTTTTGTTTTAAGACACTCTCTAGTTGGCGAGGTTTTTTGATGTGACAAACATCAAATCAAATCACTACACGGATTGGTTCAAGCACAGATTTTGGTTCAAGGCAAGTCAAGTCAGAGCTTTTGTTAAATGCTTTCTGGCCTTTGCATGTTTGAAGTGACAAACTGAATCGAGTCATATCACTATGAGCTAGTAAAATGTCAATTCCCTTGGCACAGTTCAGTAGCTTTCATTCACCAATGTATTTAGAAAATACTCCCCTGGTTTTTGGGTATGATATATGGTACCCAGATCACACAAGGTCAGTTCATCTCAATGTATGTACAAGTACAACCCACTGAACTGTGTCCTTGGTGGATGAGCATATTGCATGTCTAAGGCCATCATACAGGAACATTTAAAGGTGCATGTTCCGATCGTCTTTGGGACGCCCCTGATTTACCCAAGTAGTATCAATTTTGATATCAGATGAAAGGCCGTATTTTTCTCATTGTCGTCCTGAAATTTGAGCCCTCAAATCCATTTCATTCCCAAGATATAAACAAAAAACCGCCGTTTTAGTGGTTAACCATCATTATTAGCACAGTATTGAATAGAGCTTTGCAACATGCATTATTGCGTCTACCATCAAAACCGCAAGTTTGTTTCCCACGGTACGTGATGGGGTGTATGTGGAAGTGATAGGCTCTCATATCAAGTAGAGAACACAACACACATAAATCGGAACAAGCACCTTTAATTCTATCTCTTCATTTTCCCCAACAAAGCATAAAAATGTTTGTTTGCTGTAACCCAACCCTAGAAAACCTACCGACCCAAAAATTTGTATGTAAGTTAGCACAAAATGAAAAATCTGCCGACCGAACTTTGATTTTCATTTTCATTTACATCAAAACAAGACAACAAAAAACAACTACAACAAGTAAAATAAAAGATCTTTGTTATGTCATTGAAAAAAATTAAACAGTAGCATGTTGTATTTATTTAGAGTAAAACAGTGTGAAGTTATAGTTCAAGTATTAGTGTTCAAGACAAATTTGCTACCATTTCCAGGAATTCTATTGGGAAATTGTGATTTTGATCCTTTTTAGGATTTTCTATTTAAATCTATACCAATTTGTGGGATTTCCATGACAAAATGCAAATTTGAGTACCCTTCTCCAGGACTTGATACAATGAAAGGTGATTATTTTTATATGACTTTGTTCCTGAAAACCCCTTGCCTTGATACCTTTTAGGTGATTTTTCTTTTTAAGAAAAACAATTTTGATACTCTTTCTGGGGCTTCAAATGACCAAAATCGATGCATTTCCAGGATTCTACAGGGAAAGGTATGATTTTGATACTTCAATGATTTTTGTTTAAAAAATGCAAAATCGATACCCTTTGGATTCTAGTGGAAAATTATAACAAACAGTTTTGAGGATTTTTCTGAAAAAAAAACTTTTGATACCATTTTTTGGGATGTCCAATCCTAGTGCAAATTGATATCCTTTCCTGGACTTCTACAGGAAATGTTGTAATGTTGATACCCTTTTTTGAGGATCAAGAAAGAAACACCATTTTGATACCATTTGTAGGATTTCAATGGCAAAGTGCAAATTTAACACTCTTTTCAGGACATCTAGAGGGCAAAGTGTGATTTTAATACCCATTTTGAAGGTTTTCTTTTCTAAAAAAGTGACCAATTTTAATACCACTTCCTGGGAATTCCAATGACAAAGTGCAAATTTGGTACCCTTTCCAAGACTTCTAGCAGAATAAGTGTGACTTTTGATATCCCTTTGAAGATTTTTTCTTTAAAAAAAACAAAAAAAAAACTGGTGATACCCTTTCCAGTGGGGGGTGGGAACAAGGCTGAGGATAATGAAATTCCCCTTGATAATTACAATTAAAAGAGCTTTGACACTATTCCATAAGTTACTTCACTTGCATGCTATCAGTATAAACTGTTGAGTCAGTTCCATATACCACCATTAAAGGTGCAACGAGGGATTTCACACATCAGGTGTCCCTAAGAAATTGAAAGTACTGATTTTTGCCCTGATGTAAAGCTTTCCATCAAAAATATCCCCATCTGAAAGGATTAAGCTGAGAAATGTTTCTTTTGTACAAAAAGTTGCAATTTCTAATTTCGTATAGGAGCAAATATGAAATTCAGCCAATGTTTTCTATTGAAATATAAGCAAATTAAAATCACCTTTTTTCTCTCTTTTAAGACATTTCTGTAGCCAAATACGAGGTAAGAAATCTATTGAGTATGTAATCTATATGAAACTACCATTATGACACAATTTTGGGGTATTTCAAAATCTCTCGTTGCACCTTTAAGTGTGTCAATCCAATTTGTTAACAGTTGCTTTTTACCTGTAGGCACATGCTGGGAATAAAATGTATGCTAGATGAAAATGGAAGGAACATTTTGTGCTTCTCATATCTTCCCCTTCCCTCATAGCCATAAATATATGCATGCATACATCGATTTCGGGGTAGATACACACCGGGAGCGATAAAACTACTTCCTAGCTCCAATTTTTTTCTGTTTTCTGCCATATTTTTTTAATGTGTATAGTTTATGTATAGCAGGGTGCTGAATGTCGAAGTATTATCATTGCATTATACATACAAAGAGAGTAAAGTTGTTTTATAGAAAAAGATAATGCCAACGTGAGTTTATGTATGTCATTGACATCTGTCTGGCTCCGTCTTGGCTCAGCCGATAATGAAAGAGAAAGGCTTTTACCAGCCAAACGCTAAGTGTCTGGGTAAAATTGCTAACATCTGAGCTGGAAAATTGTTTCTTTCTATGCCATACGTGTTTGGAAAATTAAGTTGCACAACCAATTAAGTTGCACATCTCTCTCTCCTGCTGGTTGCGTGCTCCTCACTTTTCTCTTCCTTGCTTAGTCTCTCTCATGTGGGATCACATGGTTGCTACATGGGTATCACATGGGTGCTACATGGGTATCACAGGGGTGCTACATGGGTATCACATAGGTGCTACATGGGTATCACAGGGGTGCTACATGGGTATCACATGGGTGCTATATGGGATGACATGGGTACTACATGGGTATCACATGGGTGCTACATGGGTATCACATGGGAGCACATGAGTATCACATGGGCGCTACATGGTTGTCATGTGGGTGCTACATGGGTATCACATGGGTACTATATGAGTATCATGTGGGTGCTATATGGTTGTCATATGGGTATCACATAGGTTCTACATGGGTATCACATGGATTATGCCACATGGGTGCTAGATGGGTATCTCCTGGGTGCTACATGGGTATCACTCAATTGCTGTCCACAGTGGTGGAAATTTCTTAAAGTGCGTAATTGACCAAGATTGCTGGAAAGAACTTATTCTCTTATCCTCTCTCATCCTCCCTGAAATTTCTACTCATGTCCATATAGTGTCGCCATTATTGTTATTGCTTGCCTGCTTGCTTTTCTCATTCTAATGTTTTCCTCTTTTTCTCAATTCTGATTTGTTTTTCTCATCCCGATGTCTGTTTTTCTCATTCAGACAACTCTCTCTTTCTGTTTTTTATCATTCTGATGTCTCTCTCTCTATTTTTATCATACTGTTTCTCACTTACCTCTCTCTTCCTCATACAATTGATTAAAGAGGCATTGTATGATATTACAACTGATATCCTCACCTTGACTCATATTTCAAGCTCTTTCAGGCCAGGGGAGGGGCGAGGGGGGCAGACGCCCCCGATTCCAAAAGGCCACCCAAACCCCCCTGAAAATGGCTCAAAAGGCCCCAAAGAGCGATTTTGCGAGCAGAGCGAGCCAAAAATCAGGGTTTTTATGTTATTTTGTCAAAAAAGGTTAAAATTTCAGTAAAAACGTTCACTTTTGCCAAATTTGACCCCCCCCCCTTTGGGGAGGGGCGAATTTTTGGAAAAAGGCCCCTTTTGAAAAACGTCGCCCCTCCCCTAAAAAAATCCTGGTTACTGGCCTGAGCTCTTTTAATCAAGAATACTGTACATCATTACTTAAAATACTAGGTTCAATGCACATTAAAACATACCTTAGTTTACTACATTTCTCTGTAACTACATGAGAACTTTCTAATAAAACAATCTGTCAAGAAGTCAAAAATACAAATTCTAATCCTTTCTGTAATCACAGAGCCAAAATCTAAAGGAGACAAACATTTTGGGCTGCAACTCAACCTGATTCACAATCACAGCTGTTTGAAGGTCTCATCTATTATGATAAAACCAGAATAAAACAAAATATATCAATGGCGACACACTTTTGACCACTAATTTGGATTATTTGTACCACTGACTAGTTCCTCCTGTGTAACTTTTAGAAAATTTAATTGCGGGCAAATATGATTTTTTTTCTTTAAAATCTAGTTAAATACGTCTCTCAATGGAGAATGGGCATATAGAGGGCGCTATAACATACAAATCATGACCTTTGTAGGCCTATATGGCAAGATTCCCACATTGGGTTTTTCTGATTTTTGCAGAGGTAATAGGGTAATAGCTCTTGCATTTCCCTAGCTATAACAGTTGTCAAAATTGTGTCGCCACTGCTTAAAATGAAGATTATAATAAAAGAGACAATTTGCATGGGGTCAAACAGCTGTGCAATCCCTGTATAAGCTTGATGGATGCCCTTCTGTCACGAAAAAGTAACAGTTCACAAAGTGATATCTCAAAAGTCACTACTTACATGTATAACCTATGCAGAATTTACTATGGTCATAACTGCATATTATTCCCAAATTTTCAAGTGTAGTCCAACAACAAAGAAGCTTGAAGTTTCACTTTTAAAGGCTGACTCAGAGATTTCCAGATGAGGGCGCCCTCAATTTTTAAAGAAATCGTGGTTTTTTGCATATACATAATGCTTGTCCATGTACTAGTCACTGTGTGAAATAGCTAAGCTCAAATCGAAGTCCTTCATATAAAAAATCACAACTTTGTTATAAAATCCCGGATTCGGAATTTTTGTTATACACGGTATCCTATGGCACGTAATACTGTACATAAATGTTTACTGCATCAAAACAAAAGATCAGATTCATCTCAAACTTTGAAATTGTGCATTTTAGGTGACTATCTTTAGGTCTAGTTGACTATTTTTAATTATGACACCAACAAATTATATTTCGAAATCTCTGAGTCAGCCTTTAAGCCATATTCCGGCAAACTTCAAATATTTTGACTCCTCCGAGGTGAATCACTGATTGTATCTTTAATACCATTGTAATAAATTGTGAAGTGGTCCTTTAATACTGACACATACACAGACAGTATACATTCATTAATTACAAGAATGTCAAATCTGAGAGATCGCATTTCACACTCGGTGAATTCAGCTGGGAATCTTATCATGGCTATATTTGCAATTGAATCCCAAAGTGGGAAAAGGCCTTATTTGTATGCTGCCTTATGCAATGCATGTGTTTGTTACGCGATCCAAGCATTTTTTTCTTCTTCTTGTTTTGTCTGTTTATTTTTTGGAATTGATACGGTTGTATGTACCTATTTTAATTGTGATCAACGGTTTTAGCAAGTTAGCTAATGACTTGGCACCTGTTGTTTTTTACAGACAATTTTTATGGGGTCAAACAGCTGTGCAATCCCTGTATAAGCTTGATGGATGCCCTTCTGTCACAAAAAAGGAACAGTTCACAAAGTGATATCTCAAAAGTCACTACTTACATGTTATAACCTATGTAGAATTTACTATGGTCATTAACTGCATATTATTCCCAAATTTCAAGTGTAGTCCAACAACAACGAAGCTCGAAGTTTCACTTTTAAGCCATATTCCCGCAAATTTCAAATATTTTGACTCCTCCGGGGTGAATCACTGATTGTGTCTTTAATACCATTGTAATAAATTGTAAAGTGGTCCTTTAATACTGACACATACACAGACAGTATACATTCATTAATTACAAGAATGTCAAATCTGAGAGATCGCATTTCACACTTGGTGAATTCAGCTGGGAATCTTATCATGGCTATATTTGCAATTGAATCCCAAAGTGGGAAAAGGCCTTATTTGTATGCTGCCTTATGCAATGCATGTGTTTGTTACGCGATTCAAGCATTTTTTTCTTCTTTTTTTGTCTGTTTATTTTTTTAATTTTTGGAATTGATACCTTATGTACCTATTCTAATTGTGATTGACTGTTTTAGCAAGTTAACTAATGACTTGACACCTGTTGTTTTTTACAGACAATTTCCCCCTGAAAAATATAAAGTCTCCATCCAATAGAATTATTTAAGGTTTCTGAATTCTGCAGGGATGCTTGTTTTCATGTTGCCAGAACTGGCAATATACTGCCGGCTAGGGCAACATTGCCAGATCTGGCAGTCGGCCCAAACTGATCACCCTCCCCTCCCGACTTATCCCAACCAATCAGGCCCATAACCAGAACTTTTTTTAGGGGAAGGGAAATTTTTTCAAAAGGAGACTTTCCAAAATTTGCCAAGGGGTGAATTTGGCTAAAGTGGGCTTTTTACCAAAACTTTAACTTTTTTGGGGATAAAGAGGGATAAAAATCCTCACAAAAATCTATTTTTTGCCCTTTTTGGGGGGCTTTTTGGAAATTGGGGGGAAATATCTAAAATCAAACTCTGTAATAAAATTCCAG
This sequence comes from Ophioderma brevispina, assembly GCA_023653785.1. Classification (NCBI taxonomy): domain Eukaryota; kingdom Metazoa; phylum Echinodermata; class Ophiuroidea; order Amphilepidida; family Ophiodermatidae; genus Ophioderma; species Ophioderma brevispina. The sequence continues at coordinate 18,905 of JAMKCH010085198.1, forward strand.
ATCCAGAATTGTAATAATACACATTATCCTATGGTGCTTCACACAACATCCAAACAAAAAATCTGATTCATCTCAAACATTGGAATTGAGCAGTAGTGACAATATTTAATTTCAGTTTATTATTTTAAATTAATACACAAAAAATTATATTTCAACATTTCTGAGTCTACCTTTAAAGAGACATAAGGACATTCCAGAGAGAAGCGCCCTCAATTTTTTCCAACCCTGGTTTTTTGCATATTTGGAATGCTTACAATGTATTAGATCACACCTGAAGTGAATTAGCCGAATACGCCGTCTTTATGTAATAAGATGATGATTTAGTGATTTCTGTTGTGCACAACAGAAATTCAAAGCATGGTTTCCTTTCGGGACTATTAGAATAACAGGCAAGTTCAAAACAAGGTTTGCAGTTTCCTTTCATGCTTGTTTGTCCAATAATTCTTCGAAATGTTTTCGGTAGGTGGTCTACAACCGATCCAACGCAATTTGAGAGAAATTTGTATCCTAAAAAAATCTGCTCCTGTCACTTTAAAGGCTGACTCAGAGATTTCCCGAGGAGGGCACCCTCAAATTTCAAACAAATTGTGTTTTTTGCATATACAGAATGCCTGTCTATATAATAATCATTGTGTGAAATAACTAAGTTGAAATAGAAGTCCTTCATTTAGAAAATCCCAACTTTGTTATAAAAGTCCAGATCCGGAAATTTTGTTATACACTATGGCACCGGTATACATAAATGTGTACTGCATGAAAACAAAAAAATCCGATTCATATCTAACTTTGGAATTAAGCATTTTAGGTGAATATCTTTAGTTCTAGTCGACTATTTTAATTATTACACAAAAAATATTACATTTCAAAATCTCTGAGTCAGCCTTTAAGGCAGTCACTTGGGAGATGCTTATTAGAACAACATGACGACAGTAAATGACAATAAAAAGTTGAAATATCCCTCAAAAAAGCAAAACAAAATTCACCAAGGTGTAGGACTGAAAACAGAAGAGTAATCATCATTTTACATGGGGGAGTAGGACATGACCTGCTCGATTTGGGCATTGGGGATTTCCAAATTTGGGAAACTGCTACGTGCATTTACTATTATGGCAGTCTCAGTCCCAGTGGCATTACAAAATCATCTCTTAAACCTCGAAAAATCTTGGTCATTTAGATTTAAATATTTGTGACCAGATAACCTTTGGTCAAGTCTTTGTCTTTAACCATCCAATGTGTGTAAGAGCACCCTTTTACTGTTGAGTCTGTAAAAAAGACAAGCACTCAAGTCACACCGGTTGCAGTTTGATGCCGATTTTAATTTACTGTTGCTGTTAAAGGTGCAACAGGAGATTTCACATATCAAGTATCCCAGAAAAATAAAAAAAGCCCTGATTTTTGCACTGATTGCAAAGCTTTTTGTTAACAATATCCCCATCTGAAAGGATTAAGCTGAGAAATATTTCTTTGGTACAAAAATTGTGAAATATCCAATTTCGTATAGGAGCAAATATGAAATTCAGCCTATGTATTATATTGACATGAAAGCAACAAGATAAGAAATCTTTTGAGTGTCTAATCTATATGAAATCAATACACAATATATGGATGCCTCAAAATCTCTTGTTGCAACTTTAAGATGGCATATTCTACCCCGCTGTTTTTACGCAAGATGCACAGAAAAAAACACACACACAGAAAGACATTTAGTAGTCCTCTGTCAAACCCGTTCAGTGTTGACAATAATCGATACCTGTGAGCCAGGAGGCTCACATCAGTTTCACTTGTGATTTGACTGAATTTGATGGTACAGGAGCAGGGAAAATGAGCACTTTGGGAGACAGAAAAGTCTGCTCATTAGAGTAGAGGTGCTAAATAGGTCACATGCATATAGTACCTCACTTAGGTTAAGGGACAATTAAAGGCACTATGATTTACACAAAATGGTCAAAATATTAAAGTGAAACATAAATCTGTAGAATGCTCAAAATAAAAAAAATAAGGAGAAAAATACAGCCTTTCATCTGATACTAGTGTTTGCATCATGCCATGAAAAAGCTTGAAAAGAACTAAATAGACTTGGGTACTTTTTCTACTACATCCTCCCAATCTATTTTTGCTGTCTCTCAGTATAGAGTGACAATAATGTAATCCATGTATGAGTTCATCTTGTCCCTACTGAGCCAGAGGGGGATTGATGGCAATCCCATAATGCATTGCGTTCAATTGGTACTGTGTCGCACTGAATATTAAATTTTCATCTTTTACACATTCTATTTTTAAAGGGAGAGGTTACATAAGGATCCTCTAGAGAGTCATTCAATAATCATCTGTTTTGGGGAATGCAATGTTTTTAAAGACAGCAATAAAGTAAATGCTTCTTCTTACTTCCCTTTTTGGATCAGATAACAAATTATATCTCTCTGGTAATATTTAAAAACCCCTGTTTGATATAGTTATGGCCCCAGCATAGTAAGCCATGGTTTGTACATTCATAACCCAACCTATACAGTCCACAAACTTCTAAATTTTAACAAAAACTACACACACTGGCCAAAAGTATTGCAACATGCAGAAAAATAATTTATATTCAAAAATCGATTTAAAGGGGATGACCCGATTTAAGTATACAAAGTTTTCGACTTGATAGAATGGTCTTCACCCCAAAACCTTATCTGTAAAGTTTCGCGCCGATATTTCCATCCGTTTTGGTGTGAGAGCTAAAAAGGTGATTCTGTAATCCCTGTAGAGCACTTTGTAAAATTAATATTGGTTGACCAAAATGGGGCATGTTTTTGCTCATAAATAACATCCAAACCAAACATTCTTTAGCCCTAAGATTTTCACAGGGTAAATGACAAAAATAGTAGCTTTCTTCAGATACCAACATTTTGACCACTTCAGGTAAAAATCTGGAGTTCTGGGGACGCGGCTATTAGCGATCGGACCATGGCCCTTTAAAATTGTGCCAGGAGTTCTTGACTACACATTACATAATTATTGTTAAAGTTAGGATTTTCAAACAAATGCTGTGGGGGTTTCCAGAAATGAAACCGTTGCCAAAGAAAAGAAATGTTTAATTTGATTGTCATGTTTCCTAAATAAGGTGGGTTGAATGAGCTAGCTAATGATAATTTGCCGATTGTTCTCCGGAAGGAATATTGGCACAGGAATGTCAAAAATGGTTGCAAAATAGTTGCTAAACGAACTGTAAGGTTTGTCAGCGTCTTCTGTAAATGTTTAGGGCAAAAATTGGAGTGGAAATGGACTGGAAATGAGATAATGTCAGTAAAAGATGGGAGCATGTTCATCACCATTCGACTCAGAAAATTTAATGGCTACAAAGAGGTCACATGATAACTTTATAATCGTTCCGTTGGATATTGTGCTGTTTTTCATGCAATGTAAACACGTAATTAGACATGATTTACGTAAATCATGCAATTTATCATTCGAATTGCATTTCGGATGTCTCTGTATTTCCCAAATATTTTGAAGACCAGTGTCTTCCATTACCTCCTTTCCGGTCCACACAACCACTCCGATTTTCTCCCATAAACATTTAAGTAAACCCTAACAAACCCGTACAATTCATTAAGCAGCTATTTTGACGCCATTTCTTTTGTTCTGTGTCTGTATTCCTTCTGGAGTGCAAGTTATTGTTTGCAGTTTCTTTTATACGTCATATTTAGGGAAAATGAGAATCTAATCAAATGTTTTTCAATATCTTAGATTCTGAGGAATAACATCTGTGTGAAAAATACAACTTTGGCATTCAATTCGTAATGTGTGGTCGCAGGGGTGGCGCCACCGGGGTGGCAATGGGGCGGCCGCTCCCTGAGAGTTTTTAAAAATTCAGGAAAAACAGGGATTTTAAGCAATAAATTAGGGGTGTTTTTTTACCTATATCAGTTAATCATGTAGGGCCGTATTCTCAAACGATGTTTAAAATAAACGGTGGTTAGGCCTAAACTGTGGTTAGCTAAATGCACTGTTTAAAAAACCGCAGGTTAAATATTTTAACAAGTTGTTTAGCTAACCACTGTATTTCAACGCCGTAAATATCATCCACCGAACTGTGACTTATCTTCGCTTATATCATTACGTGTACGTGAACAATATTTACATACCAGACAATGCCTTCCGTAGTTGTAAATGCAACGCATGAAGCCCACGGGTAAATTTCAAGAATGTCGCGTTACGCAAGGAGCTTTAGAGCTTTGTTGAATGATGGAGACAAAAGCCCGGGCCTATTTAAAACTGTTTTATGTCGTTGTGCCGCACTTGCTATCATTCAATACTGTAACAGACACGAGCATGAAAACAGAAGCAAAGGAAAAATGGGCGAGAAGAAATGAACCGAGGACTCGGAAAAGAAAGATAAGAGAAATAAAGGAGGTAACAGGTCTAACTACGAGTATCACATAGAGCTGAAAAAATCAGGCATTTGATGAAAATGTGAAGTTAAACACGCCTTAAACTACCCCCGGACCAAGTCTAAGTTTAACACCATTTTAGGCATGTTTAACGATTGTTCGGCTAAAAATTTAACAGAGTTTGTAAAGTTAACCATGCTTTGAGAATTGCGTTTATTTTAGCGGGCGTTTAAATTGCGATTTAACCAGTGATTAGCGTTAAACATCTTTGAGAATACGGGCGTAATGTTCTCGCCTCTCCTATGATTTACCCTGGTGCCGCCCTGTACATGGTCAAGACTCCATGTATATATATTGTCACATTTGTCATCATGAATATTGAAATACTTTTGGCCAGTGTTTGTATTAATATACAAAGAGAGGAGAGGTTCTCATATTATTATTATTATTTTTTTTTTGGGAAGTGCAGCAAAGCCTGGAAAAACCCAAATTTCTAAGGGCCATTTCACATAGACTCATGTCTTAGGATTTTGTATAAAATGTACTTATGACCTATCTTAATTATTGGGGTGCGCATGGGCTGATTCATCCAGAGGGTGTATTGATTCTATCCCACAAAATGCACAAGTTTGGGGGAATTTTCACCTCAACAGGTCATTGTAATTCCACAAAAATCCTATTCTTAACACCAAAAAACTGCCTTATACACTCATTTTATCCCACAAGTTGCTAGTATTTAGGGACATTGTAGCATGATCATGGGTACTGACATATATTTATTGTACAGTATAGGACATTGCAATGCATTGTGGATTGATTCAAAAATACCCTGTATTCTATCGAGATATACTTCTAAGGGAGGGGGTCACATTTACTGCGGGGAATGGTGATTTTTGAGGGGAATTAATCAGTTTTGCGCAAGAGGAGGCATTAATACTTTTCATCAGGGGGGGGGGGGGACATGAACTTTTAAATGGAGAAATTAACATAAAATCAGGGGCACTGCACAATTTTGAAAAAAGCAAACGGTGAAACAGAATTTTCCCCCTTTCCGGGGTTACGTTATGCACCAATCCCAAAGGCCATTGTGATGTGTTTAAGAAATCTACCCAAGTCTACATATTTTTTAGAAGAAAAATAACCTCATGAGGAGTACAGTCCTGAATATAAGATTCAGTACTAGTACACCCCTGAATTTTTACTTGCTGATAAAGGGAGTCTGATCACATGACATCATTAAATAAGCTCCAGATTACAATGCCTAATGGGATTGCTTCAAATAATCACCCATTGCCTGGAGCTGACATACTTTAGTAAAACGCTTCTATGTATGGAGTGTATTGCTCCATGGAATTGCATGTGATATGTTTGTAATCATATCTGATATTAAATGCGATAAAATACGGTGAGAAAAAAAGTTTTCTGAGGAGGGGGATCTGTTAAGGTGCTCAACGAGAGATTTCACAAATAAGGTGTGCCCCTAAACAAATCGAAAGAACTGATTTTTGTCCTAAGTAAAGCTTTCCATCAAAGAAATCCCCATCTGAAAGGTTAAGTGAGAAATGATTCTTTGGTACAAAAATTGTGAAATTCTATTTTCGTATAGCGAGAAACGAAATTCAGCCATGTTTAATTGAAATAGAAGAAATAAAAACCACCTTTTTTCTCTCTTTTATGACCTTTCTGTGCATCAATAAAAGGTAAGAAATTGAGTGTCATTCTCTATGCAATGATGATTATGACACATTATTTGGGGGCCAATCTCTCGTTGCACCTTTAAGTGTGTATCATGTTTTTTTTTTTTAATTCTGTATGCTAGAGCTAGTGGGTCGCATAACATTTAACACTGTAATTGCCATATTTAATGACAACAATGGCTGAACCCTTACAAAACTTTAATAGGTCTGCTCTGTATTCCTGATGCATTATTTTATTTGTATTCAAAATATTTTTTAAAAGGTTGCAACAAGACGATAGGTCACATATCAGGTGTCCCTAAAAAATGACGTTACTATCTGATTTTTTGTGCCTTGATGTAAAGCTTCCATCCAAAATAGCTCCATCTGAAGGATTAAGCCTGCCAAATGTTCTTTGGTCAAAAATTTGTAATTTCTAATTTCCGGTAGGAGCAAATATGAAATTCATCTTATGTTTATATTGAAATATAGTATAAGCAAATGAAAACAAATCACCATTTTTTTTTTCCTTCCTCTCCTTTAAGACATTTCTGTTAGCCAAATACAAATGTAAGAATCTTATTTGAGTGTCTAACGTATATGAATTTTGCTATTATTATGCACTAATTTGGGTTGCCCTCAAATCTCTTGTTGCACCTTTAACATGCATAATATGAATACATATTTATAAAATCTCGTTATTGCTTGTGATATCCATTGAAATTCTGATGTTGCTTCAATGTTGTGTGCCTGAAAATCATCAGTTCAAGTGGGTTTGTCTTGATTTAGTTGCTAATTATCACAAATCAATCAATTTGTCATAGAAAATCAACCAATTTTTAATGTTAATGTGGCTGGGTGGCTGTATTCTGATTCGATCAGCCTAGTATCTTTAACTAACTAGTTATTATAATTATAATCCGACACCAATAAACTTAACCTATGCACAGCAAGCTCTTGGTACAAAGGTGGCACCGTCAAGGGCATACGAGTGTGGTGGCAAAGGGCAAACCCCCCCCCCCCCCCCCCCCCCCCCCCGCCAGGCCCATACAAGTGGGGTGAAGTAATTTAAAAAAAAACGTTTTTTTTTTTAAATTTTTATTATCCTAATTAACACACACCAACTAACCATTGACAAAATAACAGTAATCTACATTTTTCAAGTACAAAAAAACAAAAATATATTGTAATTTTGCATATAATTCCCACTGAACGGACATTCAAGGCCAGGCATGGACCTACTTGAATAAATTAATAGGAAAAAAACAAAGCTTTAAAAACAAGCACCAATAATGAATGATTTTTTTTTCTTTTCCTTCTTTTCCTTTTTTGTAAAAAAATCCCCCACCCAATGCCTATGTCCTCCAAATGTTCCACCGCAGGAAATCATTTGTACTACGTAAAAAAATGAGGAAGATGAATACAATCAGTTAGGCTACTTAACTGGTGCTGTTTTCTTGCCTAAAAAAAGCCTTCGATACGGAAAACCACGAAGTGCTTTATTAAACAGCTTGCATGTATTGGAGTGCACGGCCCGGAACTTGAATGGTTCTTTTCCATTTATCCTACCGTTTCAAGTCACCAGAGTAATGATCATATATCTAGTAAGGCTCCTGTCAAGTTTGGGGTCCCTCAGGGTTCCATCGTGGCCTCTCCTTTTACAATTACATCAATGACTTGCCATCCATCTTAAAGAGTGTTGACTGCAGAGTTTATCTATACACAGATGACACTGCTATTTTTGTTAGGGGTATGTCAGTCGTAAATTAACAGTATCTTGATACAAAATTCTCTTATGTTGTTAGGTGGCTACCGAGTCAATTATCTCACTCTTCATGTTTAAATTGTCATATTCAATGAAGCTCAACATTCAAATTGCAGGCGAGTCAATAGAACAAATTGACCATTTTTAAATACCTCGGTGTTTTGCTTGACCCACTCTTACTTGGGTTTAATATTGACAAAGTGGATCTCTACGTCACAAGCTAATTGGTCATCCTAAGAAGGTAGGAATGATTGCCTACAAAAAACACTCCTTGTCATGTTTTCTAAATCTTTAATTATTCCTCATTTTGATTATTGTGATATAGTGTGGGGTAATGGCAGCAATAAAATATGGTTCAACGAATGTTCTTCAAAATACTGCTGGCAGGTTATTTTAGGTCTTCCCCGTCGGTTTTTCCCAACTGATGGTTTTATTCAAAGATTGGGATGGGCAAACTTGTGACGGCGTTTGACTCACCTAACGATTATGTTATAAAGTCTCACTGGTTAGTACCTCCAAATTGGTTGCAATATTTTAATAGAGTCTCTAATACTAATGGAATAGGACAAGCGCTGGTACACAGGGTAATTTGGTTTTACCTCCTTGTTCCGCAACAATTCTGAAGTAGAAAATTCACTCTCAGGGGAGCTTCACCTTTCAACCAAAAACTCCACCACACAAAAATCCTATCCAGCTACGCTGGGACTTTAAAAAAAAAACAATTCTATTGTTAATATTTGCTTATGTTTTATCATATATACATATACTTTGTTTGTATTTGTTTTTTTCTTTATGGCGTGTTTCTTGGTATGTATGGTAGAGGTGTAATTTTATATGCATTTATAATTTAAGAGTCTATTTTAGAGTAACCACTTTGAGGTTGTATTTTGGTGCACCCTGGGCACCCATGAAAAAACAGGGTCAGTCACTTGATTGGGTCTCCAGGCAAAACAAGATGAATGGAGAATGAATAAATGAAGATGAATGAAGAATGAATGATAAATGGAATAACACAGTGAATAAATAAAGAAATAAATAATAAATAATAAATAAATAAATAAACTAAATAACTTGGACAACTAACAAAACAACGGACAATACACACCTACCAAAGAGCAAGCATAGGCAAGCGGCTTGAGAGAAAAAAAAGACTTACAAAACCTCTAAAAAGGCAGAGAACAAATTATTAATTTTTGAGGGCAGCGAAACCAACAATAGGGGTTTATGCTTTTGTCAAAAAAGGTTGAAATTTGGTAATAAAAAGGCCCACTTTTGCCAAATCCACAATTTAGGAGAAAATCACCCTTTTGAAAAAAAAAATGCCCCTACCCTAAAAAAATCCTGGTTAGGGTCCTTGCCCCTTGGCAAACATTTTAGGAGGAAAAAATCAGAGAGGAAAGATGGAGGTGCTAAATCAGCAGATTGTTCTTACCCTTTTACATTTTGCCTGTAGTTGAGACATTTTTGTGCATTTACTGACAAATAACCCCCCAAAAACAACCCGCCCAGACTCATACATGGCGGATGCCGATCCAATACAGTTGATGTACACGCACGATGGGTGACCGTTGGTTTTAAAGTGGAATTCAATCAATAGTTTTCAATGTTCATCCACTAAGTGGAATTGACACCTTTTTTAGAAGCATAATTTACTATTGTGGAGGTGACACTTTGATAATTATTATAAAAGTGAATCACCGTTGCAAGAGGTTTGTAAAGTTAATAAATTGTGCATTTTTTATGTACTTTAATCAAAATTTTAATCCGGTGAGTCACCTCCAACAGCAAGAAATCTTAGAATGGTAATTAGCACCGCATGACAAAAATACAGCGGGGTTTGCTAAATTGCTGACCATCTAATCTATAATTATGTTTCACTACATAATGAAAATAACATTTGCTACCAAATATCAAACCTATTGGGCTTGTAATGGCCCCAATAGTTCATTCAATAGAACGTAACCTGTGATAGAAGTAAATTGCAAGTGGTTTCATTAAAGCTGGAATCAGAGATTTTGAAAATTAATTTTCTGTTATTAATTAGAAATAGCCAATTAGAAACAAAGATAGTCACCTTAAAATGTGAATTCAAAAGTTTGAGAGAATCAGAGTTTCATTTCATGCAGTAAACATTACTGTGTAGAACAAAAAACCGGAAATTTATGACAAAGATGCGAGTTTTTATATGAAGGAACTTCGATTTGAGTTAGCTTTTCCACACAGTGATTAGTATAGGACAAGCGTTATGTAGATACAAAGAACATGGATTTGTTGAAAATTGAGGGCGCCCCGCAGGAAATCTCTGATTAAGCCTTTAATTACACTAACACCCATGTAAGCATGTTTTAGTTTATCATGTACAACTGCTCCTTACTTCATTGTGTTAAATACCTGGGATATTTAATTTTGGGGAAAAAACTACGAAGTGTTAAGTGTTTCTTAACTCTGTATTTAGAGTTGTAAGAGTATGGGCCAAAATTTCCAGCCCGTAAGCAGGATATTTTTAGGGAGGGGAATTTTTTGCAAAAGGGGCCTGGTCCCAAATTCCATTCCACGTAAGCATTTTAGGATACTTTATTGTATCTTGTATTGAGTGTGAAGAGACCACTGCATGCCTAGAAAATTTTCCATCAGTATGATCAGTTATTTCATTTATATGTTTCCATAAAAAAAACAGAAACGAAAACAAACCGACAAAGAAGGTTATTCAATACCTTTTTCAGAAACTTGCACCATATAAACTTGTGTAATAGTTTGTTGTTGCATCCTGTAAGGAAAACTTTCATCATTTAGAAATTTTTGGCAACCAAAACCGCTTCTTTCTGACATTCATGACGTTTAGTAAAATATTGGTTTGGATGGTGCAAGTAGGAACTGTTTTAAATGTGATAATTGAAAATCAATAGTAAACATGTGAATTTTCCATTGGGGAAACTTGAGTGAGCTTTAATTGAATTTTGGTAGCATATTGACATTTGAACTGCACTAGTGTTGATATTTGGTATGTGATAGTTTAAAAACTATATTTCACAATATGGATTGATATTTAGTTAGCATTAATGGACATTTGAACTGCTTTTGACATTTGGTATTACTCATAAAACATATATTTCACAATAGGACATTTGACCTGCCTTTGAGGACGATTGGTGGAAAATAGTGGACATTGACTTGGAAACCTATAGAATGCTTCACACCAAAAACCCCATTGAAAGTTTCGTGCTGATTTTTAACCCGTTTTTTGATTGAGTGCAAAAAAAACCGATTTTGCAATCCCCATAGAGTAATGTGTTAAAATTATATGTCGACCAAGAGGGCACATTTTCGATCATATAACATCCAAACCAAACATAAGTTAGCCCAAGATTCACAGGATAAATGAGAAGAAAAATAGTAGTTTCTTCTGATACCAAATTTTGACCACTTCGGTAAAATCTGGGGGTCCGGGGGGGGGGAACGAGGCTATTAGCGATCGGGCCATGGACCTTTCACACTTTTAAGTACATCTTATACAATGGTACATATACTACACTCTTAATTGAAATTTTTCAAATTTCCCGGTGTTCATTATTTTGACACTTTTTTGTTCAGAGTGACCAATTTATTGGTCGTTATGAGGTGGAAAAAGGTGAAAACTTCTTTTTCCGATCGGAAATCAATCAAGAAATCTTTAACAAAACTTGAATCAATCCAAAAACCGCAAGCGATGGATTGGGTTGTCCCTTAATCGCAAATCTTGCGATGTGATTGGCACCAGACTGTATAATGATATGTGATCTAAGATCGCGAACACAACGGACTCAGAGGTTTGACAGGAAAACTTATGGCACTTGTTTAGTGCAGCAATGCAGCTGCATTCTCATGTTTTTATGGCAAATACATATAATGTGTTCCATCACTGTTTTGCATTCACTAGTTCATGAATAAAAATGATACACACACTTCCCAAAAATTTTGCCATTGTGTATATTTTTTTTGGTGTCAAATTTTCGATTGATTTTGAACCTCCCAATGTGTTAAAATTGACATTAAAAGAATCATCAATTTGACACTGAAATATTCAGTTTGATACTGCTGGTTTTTATTTAACACAAATTTTTTTATTTTGATTCGATTTTGACGTGTTTGAGTGATTCTAAAACTTTTCTGTGTCATTGCATTTGACACATTTTTCCGTGTCGTTTGACCAATAATTTGGTGGTTTTCCTGGCGAACTAATTTTTCTGTGTCAATTTAACCAATCTAGAATAAGAGAGGAATAATTTAAAACGCCTTAAATTTAAATACAACTCGTCTGTTAAATAACAGACGAGTTGCCCCGGGCCCTTGTAGTAGCCTTCGTAAGATTCATGCAGGGCAGCGGGCCTATTCTAAACCCCGAAACTGCAGGGGATCCCTTTTAGTCGCCTCTTAGACATTGCAGATACATCAGGACCATTTAAACCCCAAACCCGTGGGGGGTATTGGGGGGTATTGGGGCAAGTCAAGATGAAAACTTTATATAATTAATTGGGCCCCATCCAGGGAGGCGGGGCCTATTGCATGGGGAATGAAAAAGGCACAAATTAAGCTAAAATGTCCAAAAAGGTGAAAAATAGAAAAAAGTGCAGACAGAAATTGACTAACAAAGGGAAGAAAAGAAATTGCCTTCCATTTCAGAAAAAACTGGCATCCATGGGAATCTTTAGGTGGGTATGATTTTTTTCGTGTGTATACCACGCCTGGTGCTAGAATCTTCAAACTGGAATAATTTTTACCTCGTGAAAATCTCCAAATCAAATTTGTAAACATGCATATAATAGTTCTTATTCTACATGCAAGCCGGGCATGCAAGTAAATTATTTCGACAGAGATGAAACTTCTGGAGGCAAAAGTTGAAAGGGAAAAAAGATTCCCAAAATATCTATATCAGTGTGGAAGATCACACAAAATTCAGTAACATCAGACTTCCAAACAGGGTAAAAAACCCTGATGCAATGCAACGGCTTATTGCGGAGGTTGCAGTACTTGAATGTGATTTTGCACTGAAGATTACCAAGATAAATGCGCAATCACAGAGGCAATTCAAACGATACATGTGCAAAGTAGCTGCAGAAAAAAAAATGGTAATCCAGTGTTACTTTAATTTCATTGCTGGGTGAGTATACTAGTGTAGCAATTTGGTAAAGTGTTTATCATGCTTACAGCATCTCTTTTTTTACATGTTTGGCTTAAAGGATATTTTCAAATATCTGGTGGTGATCATAACCTCTTCTGTTTTGCCCCAGAGGGTATTTGGGTCAATCCCACAATGCACCAGTTTGGGAATTTTCACCTTAAAAAAAACACCATCAGTGATTTATCAGACAAGAGTTAAAAATATTGGAAATTTGCAGAAATAACTTAAAAAGTGAGGGCTATGTCTGTTAGAATTTCTCAGAAGTTACTTTTTCAACGAAGAATTGGCAGAAGGCGGCTGAAAGGTTAGTTTTCAAAGATCCGACCTCCATTGAGTTGAGGTTGTAGCAAGTGTCCGTATGGAAAGTTAACAAACTAAAATATGCAATTGAGCTTAGTATGTGGCTTCTGCTTTATTTCATTGCAGGTACTATGTTGGGAAACCTGTTACTTGTTACAGATGACAAAAAAAACTCCTTTTTGGATTTTGATGATTTTCTCATTTATTTAGCAAATCAATGATAGGCCTTTAAATAATGTATCGTGATCCACAAATATCTTAATTTTAACATATAAAAATCCTGACTTCTACACTTCATTTTAGCCCACAAAGAGTGCTAGTTAATTTGCCTGAATTGAGAAGAACCATTTCACCCAAGTGTTACATTTATGTTCCTAATATGCAGCACCATCTTTTGACCATTTCAATTAATACCACATTAATGACTGACAGTTGCAGCAGCCAATAGCAGGTTACATGTGAAATGTTAAAAAATTTAGACAAACTACTCACTGAGCAATAAGTAAGATGTCATTACAATCCTAAAGGAACACACATCTTAAGAATTTGAAAAAATCATATAGATATTAATTTGAAAAAAACAAAGAAAAAAGTGTTGTTTTTTTCAGCAAATTTAAGAACAAACAAATTTGGAAAAAGCACACGTGTCACCAATTTTAACTTCCGGGCCACAATACAATATTTCTTAAGTAGTTCAAAGGTTCTAACCGAACCTATCATAAAACAGTTTTCTACCAATGACAGAAATTTCTGAATTGGTCCAATTCGCTAGTGCCTTTATATAAGTATCTGCAAGCCTTTCCGTTCATTTAACACAGGTCTGGGCGGAGTCAAAGACCATAACATCATCGAAGTTTGCCTGTTGGTGTTCTGTGCGCTTTCATATGTGGTGATTGCAGTACTGCATAAGGAAGCCTATTGTAAGGTGCGGTCGGTACTCCTAAAACCAAAGATTGAAAAGCCAATCTTAAGTTACAAAAACCCTACGCAACCCTGCCTTGGCTATGGTCACAAGCACTGCTTGAATTATGCCGCCCCAGCATGGTTTGTAACAGCTCCACACACGAAGATGGACACAGTACTCAACGAGACCTGAGAACCAGCACTGCTGCCTCCGTCTACTCCCATCTGAATTTCCTACCAGTGCTTCAGGCATTTGCACCTGCAGTACTTCGGAGGAGAGCACCATACGCATAAACTAGTGAACAAGGCACCCGCTGGACAACAAGCTCCTGCTGCGTAACACTGTCAAAGAATTCACACCAAATCGTAGACAGGGAGACTGCGCTCTCGCCGACATTTCTGCCGACACGCTGCTCAACTCTCCAGTTCCCCTTTAAAAATCTAAAGACATGAATACTGCCTGGCTAGATTATCCAAGACCTGATCAACTCACTATTACACTTGACAGAACTACCACCTGGCAGCAAGCTCCGGATTCGCACAGGAGTCGGTCGCTCAATAGCAATATGCACCGATGGGACTGCGGCCATCGCCAGCAAGCTGCCAATGTGGTTCTCCAACATAGACTGCGGATCACATTCTCACTGGTGCCCTACCTGTCGTCCAACGGTGGACACAGATTTATCTAACCCCAACCCTATCAACGTGGTTGGCTACAAACGCTTACAAAATATCTTAGCTGCTGCCCTCATTTACACAAGAAGAAGGGCCACTGACTCCAGGAAAGATAAATTGAGAAGGCGGTGGCAGCCCAAGCCTCACCTAGTCATTATAGCAATTCACCAAAAATGTCCAAAGAAATTACAGCAATACGGAGTGCAAACCACAAACCAAATTGGGGGCTTTGTGTGGGTCGGTCATGGGTGTTCCCATTAGGATTCCTTTGGGGAAACTAACGTAGGTACCGAATTTTTGGCGTTCTGTTCCCATTGAAAATAGCGGTTGTGCATTATAAAAAGTTGAGAAAAAATTAAATATCTTACCAACAATTTAGATCCCCTAGAGCAAAGTATTTCAAAGTATGCTCCTTCTATTAAACGTTATAATTTTGCCAATTCAGTTCAGGGGAGTTGCGTTTTTCTACGTATAAAACCGGTTATAATGCGTTGGATGTCGTTGCTTTGGCACTGAAAAATGGCATTTTTTTGCCATTAAAAACTATCATAAAAAGTAATATTTTAGATCTCCACAGAAGGTCTTTCAAGTTGTGCTCTTCTAATTAAACAGTAAATATGTTTTTAATGCAGTCCCAAGCACTCGCGTTTATACATGTAAAAGATTTAAAATTCGCCATTTTGTCTACAAAATACTCAAAACGCCTAAAATCATTGAAATTTAATGACAGCTGTAGATTGTTGAAAAAAAAGAGAGATGTTGGGATCCAAAGGGATCCAAAAAGATGAAAGCATCATAAGAATGCGTTAAAAGGTTGCAATATAGAGAAACTTTCATTACTTGTGGACCACTCCTTAAATATTACAATGGTCTTAATGATCAAACAGGCATTTATTCTTATAGTTAAATGATAGATTAGTGATTAAAAAGACAATTTTGCAATTACATCCCTATATTTAGTGGCTTATTTACATTGTATGAAATATTTTTTACAATATGCTGCAGTGCCCAAACAGGGGTTCGAGAGCTTTATTGCCCCCCCCCCCCCCCCCCGCCCCCATTCAATGGTGAATCTGCAAATTGGTTTGCAATGGAGAAGATCCAACAATTATTGGTGGGAGGGGATGGGGAGGGTGGGTAGGACTAGGACATATGTGAAACTTTTATAAGAACATGTAGTTCGCCAGGTAGAGTAGGGGTGATGCAATTTATTATCTTTTCGTTGAGTTGCCTAGTGACGGATGTGATGGGATGGATTAAAACAAAACCAAATTCCAACCAGCACCATTACTCTAGTCGATCTAAGTGATTGAGCTAACAAGGGGTTGTTAGAAAACTTCATTTGTAAAATTACTCAAAGCAAATCAGTATTTTGATTTTGTAATATATATAGTTACCCTATGTCAATAAATTGTTGACTCATAAAATATTGTAATGAGACCCAAATCCAAGCCATCTCTAACTCATATTCATATTCAAGTATTCAGCAATACATATAGATGAAAGAAAATTAACATACAAAAAGTAGCAGATTATTACCCTCTGTGAAGGTGTATTCAATCACGTTCCCCATAGAACTGTGTGCTCTGCAACGGTATTCAATGATTATTGTAAGAAGTAGAAAAAGGATCAAGATTTTTTTGGTGGAAATACGGAATACCGTGCGATTGTTAACAATGACTACTATTTGCAGTTCCAATCATTTCCTTTAGGATACCGTGGCATTTACGATTTAAATATTGATTGAATGGAATATAATTAGGTGGGTGTAAACTTTGGTCATATTAATTAGGCGTACGTGAAATTGGATGTTTAACACGCCATATTTTTTAAACAAACAACCACGAAAAGCCAGTGCGGGATCCCACGATGACACATTAATTTCGTTGCAATATTGTACGATTGAGCACAAAACAGGGTCTGAAGATTGTAAGATAAAATCTGTAACTTACTTTTGGGTAATTTTGGATGGTTTTAAGCGTTTCTTCAATAAATTCAGACATTCTGGTGCACTACCATGTTGATTTGTATTAAAATTATGGTGAAACAGTCAAATATACCCAAATGTCATTAAATTTGTATCCCAGTTTTGGTCCAAATTTTGGTAAAAACATAGCCATAATATGAACAAAATAATATCCATCCATTCCTTTTTACTATGCAGACAAACATTGGACCATAATGGATAAGCATAAAATAAAGGCAACCTGATCAGAAGTTTGATTTACAGCTTGCGCTTATATAGTTGCTACAAAAATGTGATAAGTTGCTGAAAAATGGCACAAAACGTGCGAGTAAAATAGGGTTAAATTCAGTCCAGGCACTCGCCGTTACAGTGTATAAAATATTTAAATTTAGCCGTTTTTGTCTAAAATACTCAAAATCGCCTATTTAAAATCACTGAAATTTTAATACGCTGTAGATTGTTGAAAAATAGAGATCGTGCGATCCAAACGGGTCCAATCCATGAAAAGAATTGTATGTTCCAGACCACGGAGGCGCACTTAATTTTCTGCACAGACATTTAGTATATCACAGAATTCTTGTAGTCACCTAAGTCCAGATGTGATTTTGTCGTATACGAATGTGTGTGTCTGTGTTTTTCTTTCCTTCTTTTTTGCTCTTGGTGTGATTTTTTGTTGCTTGCTTGCGTAAATGTGTGTTGTTTTATGTGTGTTTGTGTGTATGTGTGTGTGTTTTTTTTCTTCTAGAATTAATACATATTGTTCCAACGGAGAAAGTGGGTCGGTGCCAAAAAACCTCATTTATTACTGTTTATAGTTCATCCGTGTTAAAAAAATGTTTTACTCGTCGAACTCATCTTTATAGGCCAGCTGAGCTCGTAATTTGGGGTTAAAAACACGTCAAACTTTTTTTTTACCTATTTCTATTCTACACGAACCGATAATGGTCTGGTGTTAATTTGGAATTCGTGGGCACTTCGGTATGGTAGTCACAGAGTGTTTTAAAAAGCGTTTACTCTGTGCTGGGATAGGAAATACAAACCTTTAAATACCTTTTTCTCCAAAATGTTATTAGAGAAAACAGTGAATTTTAATTTTGACTAGAAAAAAATCATATCAGAAGATGGCTAGTAACCTACGTCCATATGTTATTTTGTCGTATACGAATGTGTGTGTATGTATTTTTTTCTTTCCTTCTCTGTTGCTCTTGGTGTGATTTTTTGTTCCTTTCTTGCGTAAATGTGTGTTGTTTTATGTGTGTGTGTATGTGTGTGTGTATGTGTGTGTGTATGTATATGCATGAGTACATTATGTCTGTTTGCAATGAATTCCCAAAGGCGACAACAGTAATTTATTATTTTTGTCAATTTTTTCCTTCAATTTATAGAAATTATTTCATTAATAGTAATATAATAAGCCTAAATACTAATTTCATCGAATAAAATAGCACTCATTGCAAACTGTCTTTAGTTTCTTGCTCTTCTCTTTCTTATATGGCCGGTTGTGCATGCTCCTGCAAAGTCAGTATTTTATTCTTTGTCCTTTCTTCTTAATGATGAGTTGCAATCAGTGTGGAGTTGATGTAATGGTCTGGTCAATATGTTCTTGAGGAATTGCATGTAGCCTCCGAATAACCCGTTCTTGGAATTCATCAAAAGTCTCTCTTGATAATTGATGAAGAATCGCAAGGTGGTCGTGTGTTTTGCGGCATTCGTAGAACTTCGGGGTTTGTCTACGTTTTTGCAGTATTCCACGCATGTCACATGCGGTACTTATAGCATTGACCGTACCCTAATTAGAAAAATGTTATGACTCTAGAACATTGCAATCGTAAGACTCACACGCAAGTATATAAATTAAACAAATTACAAATTGAAGTCTTTTAAGTTAAAACTTTCTTAAAAGTGTCTAGAACATTGCAATCGTAAGACTTCACACGCAAGTATATAAATTAAACAAATTACCAAATTGAAGTCTTTTAAGTTTAAAAACTTTCTTAAATTCTTTTTCTGAGTGCAATAGGCTTAACCTGTTAAAAGTAAAACACGGGTATATTATTACAGTGACCATTCCTAAAGAGTTCAATATTTATTAGTTATCTTTCTGGAGTAAAAGCAAAAGGTATATAGTCATTGCTGAAAATTTGGTTTTAAATATCGTATCCAATAAAAAGTTATGACCCAATAACTGAAATTATTAGATGGAAATATTTTGCATTTCGCTCCGACGTTGTGCGCTAAGTCGAAAAAAAATCATATAATTCCAATTCCATTTTTTGCGTCACAAAGGAAAACGGAATAAGAATTATAAAGATATTAACGCCAAAGTTTGCCACCAATACACACAAGAAAAGTTCTTTGATGTCCGTGTTTGATTAAATAATATCTTGCTCGGCTTAGGGACAGGTCAAAATAATCAATTAGTGCTATTTTGGGCCTATGAGAACGATAATGGCAATGGCAGTGATTCAAGTTAATAACAAAAGCAAAAGCTACAACTTGAGCATGACCCTCTTACAAAATTAATATTAAAAATTAAGCAAAAAAAAAAAAGAATGAGAGAGCGCGCCCAAACTCACAAGCAAATGTTTCCACTCTGCATGTTAGTGTGACAGAATTACCGCTATGCCATTTAGCTTAACTATCCTCTTGGGGCTTTTTAAACCATATATCGCATTGCATAACATTGTGATCATCTTGCCACAGACACAGTTCATCAAGTTATATCTATAGGGTATTTATAGAACTGTGACACTACAATGAGGCTAAAGGTAAATTGTTTGCAATTTACAGATGGAACGCGCGTTATTGTAAATTTTACCGTATCAGTTTATTTAAAAGATTTAGTCATGGTTTCTCTTTTTTTCCTTCTTTCCAATGGTAAATGTTGTGAAAACAGCCCTAACTTACATTCGTAAGCAGAATTGATGATACATCGCCACAGTCATCTTTTATCTCAGTTAATATGGGAACATGTTTGTCATGGTGAAATCATGAAATATTAGTTCATATTTCTAAGGTAAATTGTTCAACACTTTACAGTTTTAAAATTAATTGTAAAGTGCACATTTCACGATCCAAACTCACCAGACTTGCAAGTAGGCGAATCGGATAAGAGTTCACACTAAGCATAAACTATCATGGGTTCGAGGCCTGCTGCTGGCCTTCTTATTTTGTAATATTTTTTGGGTGTGTAAAAAGAGGAGTGAGGTGTGGTGTGTGTGATTTTTTTCCTAGAATTAATACATATTGTTCCAAGGGAGAAATAGGGAAAGTGGGTCGGGCAAAAAAAAAAATTAAAAAATCATGTATTAATATTTATAGTTCAGCATGTTAAAAATGTTTCTAA
Source organism: Ophioderma brevispina (assembly GCA_023653785.1). NCBI lineage: Eukaryota > Metazoa > Echinodermata > Ophiuroidea > Amphilepidida > Ophiodermatidae > Ophioderma > Ophioderma brevispina. Next base: position 39,067 of record JAMKCH010085198.1, read on the forward strand.
AAAGTATGTTTCAGTATGTAACACCCAAATTTCAATTTTTAATTTAAAAACATTGTTTATTTTTTTTATTTTTTTTATTTGTTTTCCTTTTCAACTGTCCTTTCATATGGTCTGTTTATGGTAATTTGTAATGCACTTCGGTATGTATGGAGCCATTAGCAGGCGTTAAAAAAAGCTTTTACTCTGTGAGGGATAGGAAATACAAACTTTAAATACCTTTTTCTCCAAAATGTTAGTTGAGAAAAACAGTGAATTCAATTTTTGCTAGTTTAAAATCATATAAGATAATATATTATAACTAAAAATGGCCTCGATTTATTGTGTCTTTATCTGGTTGAGCTGTCTGTATGAACTTTGTCTAATAACTGTATGCTAAAATTTGGAGGTTTTGTGGTGCTGTCCTCTGGCTACTGATAAGCCTTCCTTAAAGAAACGCCACTATATACCTGGCAAGCCAGTTCGCTGGTTTAGACATTAGGCTTTCCTTTGGGGAACTAAAGCTAGGGACCGATTTCTGGCGTTCTGTCCATTGAAAAATAGCGGTTTTTGCAAAAATCGTTGATAAAAATTAAATATATTACAACATGATCCTAGAGAAAAGTATTTCAAATGCTCTTTCTATTAAACGTTCTAATTTTGCCATTCAGTTCAGGGGAAGTCGCGTTCTACGTACAAAACCGGTTATAATGCGTTGGATGTGTCGTGCTTTTTCACTGAAAAATGGCATTTTTTGCCATAAAACCTATCAAATAAAAGTTAAAATATCGTTCGGACATTTAGATCTCCTACAGAATGTCTTTCAAGTTGTGCTCTTCCTATTAAATAATTAAATATGTTTTAAGTCAGTCCCGGGCACTGCGTTATACATGTAAAAGATGTTATTTTAAAATGCGTCATTTGTATTACAATACTCAAACCGCCTAAATCATTGAAATTTATAAGCGTAAATTGTTGAAAAAAATTAGAGATGTGGGAGCCAAAGGATCCAAACGATGAAACGATGAAAAGGAATCATAATGAATGCATTTTCTAAAAGGGTGCACATATAGAGACTTCCTTACTTGGGGACCACTCCCTTGAAAGATTTAAAATGTACCTTAATGATCAAACGGGCATTTTTCTTATATTAAATGTATAGATTAGTGATTAAAAGTTTTTAAAAAGACAATTTTGCAATTACATCCATATATTAGTGGCCTGATTTACATGTGTATGAAATATTTAAGAAAATATCTGCAGTTGCCAAAAACAGTTCGAACGCTTGTATTGCCCACCTCCCCCCCCCCGCCCCTTCAATGTTGAATCCTGCAAAATAGGGATGTCATTGGAGAAGAATCCAACAATGATTGTGGGGGGGGGGGGGTTAGGTGAGGGCGGGGAGGGTGGGTAGGACATATGTTGAAAACTTTATAAGAACATTTAGTTCGCCAGGTATAGTCATGGGTGTTGATTGGATGATGGCATTTTTATTATCTTTCCTGGAGCTGCCTAGTGCACGGATGTGTGGGATTTAAAAAAACAAATTCAACCAGACATTTACTCTAGGCGATTCTAGTTATTGAAGCTAAAAAACGGGGTTGATAGAAAACTTCATTTGTAAAATACTCAAAAGCAAATCCTTATTTTGATCTTTGTAATAGATACGTGACATTAGTCAATAAAGTGTATGACTCATAAATATTGAATGAGACCCAGTCCAAGCCATCTCTAACTTCATATTCATATTCAATTTATTTCAGCAATACATATAGATGAAAAGAAAATTTAACAGATAAAAAGTAGCCGATTATTACCCTCTGTGACCGTATTCAATCACGTTCCCAATAGAACTGTGTGCTCTGGCAACGGTATTAAATGTAAAATCGAAGAATAGAAAGGGATCAAGATTTTTTTTGGTTGAAATACGTTGAATACCGTGCGATTGTTAACAGTGACTACCATTTGCATTGTTTCCATCATTTTCCTTTATGATTACCGTGGCACACATACCGATTTAATTGATTGGAATGGAATATAATAGACATTGTGTGTGTGTTAAACTTTGGCATATTTATTAGGCGTACGTGAAATGATGGTTTTAAAACCACGGCAGTATTTTTTACACACACCGCGAAAAGCCATTGCGTGATCCCTTTGAACATTTATTTCGTGCAATATTGTACGATGAGCCACAAAACAGGGTCTGCAGATTTGTTAAGATAAAATCTGTAACTTATTTGGTAATTTTGGATGGTTTTAAGTTTATTTCAAATAAATTCAGACAGTTCTGGTTTACTACCATGTTGATGGTATTTAAATCTGGTTGAAAAAGTCACAGATACCAAAGGTCAGAAATTTTATCCTAGTTTGGGTCCCAAATTTTGGTAATAATAAAATAGCAATAATATTGAAAAAAATAAATATCCACTCCATTCTTTTTTAATATGCACAAAATTGGACCCATAATTGGTATATAAGCTTATAAATAAAGTAAACCCTGAGCAGAAGTTTGATACAGCTTCGCTTATATAGCGTTGTACAAAATGATAATGTGCTGACAATGGCCCAAAAAAACTGTGCGAGGAAAATAGGGTTATTTAGTCCCAGGCATCGCGGTTATACATGCTACAAGATTTAAATTAGCCGTTTGTTACAATACTTCAAAATCGCCCTAAAATCACTGAAATTTTAAGACAGCTGTAGAATTGTTGAAAAATAGAGCTGTTGGCATCCAAGGGGTCCAATCCATGAAAAGGAATTGTAATGGCTTCTAAAATCCCACATTTGTCCCTCCAAGGTAGTCATCTATGGTGTCCTGGATCCGGTTCAGGATATTACAGAATATCTTGTGGTCTTCCGGGGATGGACAGTAAAGTAATTGCTCTATATTTGGCGGGATATAGTTTCTCCAGTTCTTGTATACGGAGTGATCAGTCCCTTGCTCCACTCTTCTGGAATTTCCCCTTCTACCCAGGCAATCTTGATTATTTTCAACAGTATCTGTCTCATAGCTGGGCCACATGCATTTCCGGGTTTCAGCAGAGATTTTATCCCATCCACATGCTTTGTTAGTTTTCGGTTCTTAATGGCCATCTTCTACTTCTTGTAGGGAGAAAGGCATGCTTGTTGAGTTAGAATTGCCTGGTTCTGGGATGGAGTGAGTACTTCTTCATCTATGGGGAATTCGTTGTTGAGATGTTTACTGAAGTGTTCTTCCCAGCACTTAATTACTTTATCTGGAGCATTTTTGAGGGAGCCAGCCATGTTTGTCTTTGGAAGCTGCGGCAGTTGAGATCTTTAAATCGCAAGTCTACGGACACACTTGAAGAGTTAAGGCTGTTTGTTTACACATGTGCATTTCCATCTCTTTAAACTTCTCTTTTCAAGCAGCTTCGTTTTCCTAGCTCTATTGATATTGGCCTCTTGTTCAGTTTGGAGTAGGACTTATTATGTGCAGTTGGGTTGTTCATCATTTGGATCCTTGCTGTTCTTCTTTGATGACATGCCTTTTTTACTTCTTCAGGGAGCCCCATAATTTGCCGGGCCCTTTTTTCACCACCCACTGTTTCTCTGTTATTTTATTGGTGTGTTCCTTGATTGGGCCAAGCCCTTCAACATCAGTGTCTTCTAATTGGAGAGTGGTCCAAAGCACACCTATCTGTGCACAGAAGTCTGCAATTGTGAGGTCGCTGAATCGACTGATGTCATACTTCTTGGGTTCCGTTGTTATACGTTTGGTTTTGGTAGATAAATTTCACCTTAGCCAGCCAACCAGGTGTGGTCTGAAACGACATCGGTAAGCAGTAGTCAAGATCTGCAGTGTTCTGAACGGTTTTCAAGTTGTCCAGTTGGGTAATGATGAAGTCAATCGTGTTTCTATATTGCCCACATGGAGATGTCCACGTTGCCTTTCTACACTCCTTGTGTTGAAGTAAGTTATTGCATTACAACCAGTTTGTGAAGTGCACAGATTTCCAGGAGCTTTTCTCCTCTGTCATTGATTTTTCCACGTTCCATATTATCCCAAGTGGGTGTCAATGCCTGGTAATCTGTCCCTAGTTTGGCATTGAAATTCCCCATCAGGATGAGGCTTTCTTTCTAGGGATTCTCGTATGTGGAGCTGCAGTTGGTTCATAGAACTGTCGCTCTCTGTCTCACTGTGGTCAGATGTGGGGGCATAGACTGGTTGATGTTTACTATGCCTTCATTCATATAAATTTGGCTGTGTTTACACTCAGACAAATGAAAAATTCCAGGATGAATTGCCACTTTCGCATGCATAAATCATTTTACAGTTACATTTCATTTATTTCGCATTAGTTCGTAAACACGATGACACATTCTTGGGGAAATCCCCCGCCACTCTTGTCCTCCTGGCGATGTCAGGTGTATATTCATTAATAGTATAAATACCTATGACTGTATAGCACGTAGAATCCGAGGGACGCCTGGTCCCAGAAAAATTTTTCACAGCCGCAGAGAAAAAGTTTAAGCCTAAAAAAAAAATCGGGGGAAATATTTGAAAAAATAAGTTCCAACTAAAATTTATTAGTTCAAATGAACGTTGTCTTGTGCCACAATGGAGGTCAGAAAATGATTAGGTTTTCTGATCAACCTTCGGGGTATCGGATAGCGGTCCGCATATGATTGCATTTTGAAAAATATAGTCCTCAAACCCCAAGATTACCGGCTAATTCGTAAAAATGTAGGCAAGTCTGATCAAATTGTAGAAGGTTGTGGTTTAAGAAAAAAATAGGACAAACATCGGACAAACATCATCAGTCTTCAGTATAATTATTACAATTGTTTGCCTTTTCATTGACATCGGCAAACTTACAAATAAAAAGTGAAATCACCCCAGTTCAGCCGTTCCCTATGCGATATTTTAAACATTTGCGAACTTGCCGCGTTCAGCAGGAATGGTCTGACCAGGTTGGGCTTTTTCATTTTAAACTAAAAAGAACAGAAATGCAGGTATATCAATTATCCCTCCTCCCGGTATTTTCAACAGTGTATAAAGCCAGAAAGGAACTCATTAATCGACATTGCCAACATATATTAGGCTATTAATAGTACTTCCAAAATAAAGTTTCTATTGGCCGATCCAGTCGCGAACCACTGCCAACCAGTTTAGCCAATATTATTTTCATCTATTAACCCGTGAATGAGTTTCAAGCTTGAGAATACAGTTAAAGTTTTTCCATTCAAAAATGTTAATTCCAAACATCCAATTTGTTTTAAGATATAAAAACATACATATTATGGGCATTTTAGTTATCCAAATTCTTATCTTAAATCATGTTTATGTGCATAGGATTATTTGTTTTTAAACGTAAAAAGATCCAGAAATCAGTACCTAATGATGAAAAGTAGCACTCAAAGAGTTGAAAACAAAAGTACCTACCTAGCCTTGTAATCCATAATGTGGAGCCGCCAGAACAACTGAGCACATGGTAACTAACAAAAGTTA
>JAMKCH010085199.1:0-95127 GCA_023653785.1 Ophioderma brevispina
GCAAACTTAATCTCCAAGGAGTTTGGCCTGGCTCTAAGCCCTAACCAACAGGGGTAAACTTAGGCTGCTTGGTTCCTCCAGCCTTGTTTTTTGTGGTCAGTCAATCCTGTTGGGGCTAAACAAAAACATATGGCAAGCAATTATTTTGATTGCGGTTGGTTCATTTTCCATAAAATCTAGGGTTTTCATATCCTCTCAAACGTAGATCTTATTTCAACCGTAGGGCTTATGATAGTACTGGTTAAATAGTCATTTGGTCAATTTCGTAGTCGAGTAGATTGTCAAGGGTATGGTCCATTGTTATTGTAAACGGGACACCATTTTTTTGGACTTGTTTACTAAAACTCATCATGCCTGAGCTAGGCTAGGCCTGCCCTAAAACTATTTTTATTGTTCTTGATGGCGCTGCATTTTGGAACTTTCAGGGATGATTCCAATTGTTAATATCATTGTTATATGTCAAGGTGCGTTGATTTGGTTGATTTATTTTTAGAAGAAATCTACCAAATTCTGTTCATGTAATTTCATATTCGGAATATTCGCGCGGTAGATTGTCCAAATTTTCCGATCTTTTGTGCCAGTTTTCTGTCCTGGTTTCGCCATATCTTACCTCATATTGTTGTTACTCCACGGTTGATATATTGTATTCCAGAAGGTCTTGAGAACAATTAGCAGCATTTTTACTTTCCTAGGAATCAGATAATGAAGAAAATAACAGTTTGAAGTGTTGATTTTACCAACTAAAGCCACCATTTCTGCTTTTGCAAGTTCGTGAGTAGCGTTTCAGAAACATGTTTGGTTCTCTAGAACTGTTTTAATTTTCGTAAATGTTTGATTCTTGGAAATTAAAATGCCTGTAAAATGTTGTAAAACATTTGATGTAGATGTGAATAATGTGACATGTTTGTTTTATTTGTGTAAGGTTTAGAAAATAACTTAACTTTAAAAGCTGTAGAAATCTCTAAAATTGTAGCTTTGTACATTTTCACTATCATTAAACACTTGTGTTTACAGATCGATCAGCTGATTACTGATTAGCATAATGTTCCAATTTGGATACTCCAGCTCCAATGAGAGGCTGTGGTTTGTAACGTCATAACTTTTAAGCCCAGCACGTTTAAGCGGGTGTATTCGCTCGTCCTTTGATATTACTTCTGGGGTTGTTTTTAGACAACAGTGTTCAGTGTGGGGCTCAGGCCCCGCCCGAAGTTGGCAGACCATAGCCCACAATCTAGGCCAACCATAGCCGTCGGAAAGAGCAAACCACATCAATATTCCGCAAATAAACCTGAGCCAAAAGTCATTGATAGGGTTTGACCTCAGGAGCTAGAGGACCAGCTCTAGTGACCCGGTGCCTCCTAAATCAAATCTGGCTAATAATAGTTGCCTGAATGGTGTAGCAAGGAAAATCTAGGCCTACACCAAAAAATTTTTTAAAATATTGGGTCTGATATTAAAATCTGGCTACCACCATGAAACAGGAAAAACTGGGCCAGATAAATTGGGTTAATAACTGATCAATAGTTCAATTATCGAATAATTACTGGCGATCAATTTGGCTAAATAGAAATTAATTAATTGTATAAATTGTAGATTTAAATAATAACAGGTTTTCGTAACTTGAGAGATTAAAGGAATTTGTTTTAATTTTGTTCAAGAGAACTATAACAAAGGAAATAGTTTTCCTTCAAGTGCATATTTGGAATTAATTCTGGAACCTCCTGCATTGCCACATTAGTAAATAAGATCAATAATATTGTACAAATTTTGAGATAATTACTTACTCTTGGAAAACTTGTAACAATCTTTGCATTTACGAAATGTATAAAATATTTGAAATGTATGAAAAGAACTTTTGGTGTCTTTGATTCTTAATGAAATAAAAATCTTTAGCACGAGTATAATGCTTGAAAACAAAGAAAAGGTTGCCTTGATTTGTTTTTTCTTCTTAATGAGAAAATGTAATGTAAGTACAGGGTGTTAAAGTGATTGGAATATTCATGGCCACGCTACCACAACTTATGACTATTTTCAATTAGGTGTGAAATTTTGGCACGCTCTTTAAAAATAATTATGTTTAAAATCTCTGATTATCATTTGGTTGGTTAATAATGGTAGAGTGGTGTTAACACCCCTAGGGGGTTGAGGTGAGCTGCACAATCAATTAATAAGCTCGGTCACGTGGTTGATACCATCCACCACCCCCTGACACGGAGACCTAGGGTTGCGGTGGGTTTACTTACAGGCTAAAAGTAGGGAATTTTCGGATAGCCTGTGGAAATATTAAGGTGTTGAGAGCGCAGCCCGGGTCCCATCACAACTGGTGGCAGCGGTGTGGGATAAATATATTTCTATCAGATATTTGGCTCCCAAAATTGAAATGATACTGATGAAGTCAGAAAATGACCCGGGTCCCGAACAGAAAACTGAAAATGTTTCAAATGTGCTAAATAAAGCAAATGGCAAAGATGAAGAATTTCAGCCTGCTCAAATGCAGAAAGTAAACTTGAGAACAAGTTGAGAAACTTTGAATGAACTCCTGACAGAGAGGATCATGTTGGGTTGAATGCTCAACCATTTTTTACAACTTGAAGAGCAATCAAAACAGTCATGTTGGGAGACGAAGGGGAAGGCCAATGGGGATTCGAACACAGAACTAAATACTGGGGCCCAGATGACCCAACACAGACCTGAATCAAAAACCTTTTTTTAAGTTATGATGGCATTCTCATGTTGTGACTCTATCTGTGCAATTTGAATTGCTAGCAGAATACAACAATTGGGATGCTTATCCCAAGCCTGTTTATTTGGCGGTGGAACCTTAAGAGGTCGCAGCAAGACAACTGTACTTGGGAGCGTGGATGTTCTCCAAAAGGCCACCATTTGCCATCTCTTGTGGTTTTGTTGACAAAGATTCGAGATGAAACACCAAGGAAGAATTATTCTGGGTAAAATGGAATACCAGAAAAAGAGGTATGAATGAGTCTTTGCATGAATTGGAACATGAAATACGGGAGAATGGTTTAAAACTAAGCTTTGCCTGCAATTGCTAGGATCCCTTCTCACAAGAATGTGGCGGCAAAAAGTATTTCCTTAATGCTTTTTGATTGATAGCAATGTTAGCTTGAGGTTCTGCGAGGAAAACCAACTCATTGGATGCTGCTTAAGGTTGCACTTGAAACAGGGAAGATGTTTTGGAAAGCGAAGAGGTGCCGGCAGCAGCAGTCCGTCAAGCAATCAAGATTGAAAACAACTATGAATGACAAAAGAACTAACAGTTGTAAATGCTGAACAAGAGATTTGTGCCCAGTTTGGTGATAAAGGAAAAACTAAGAGGAAGTTCTCTCTCGGGAACAGATGCCGGCTGAAATTGTCAGCTAAAATGCAATTATTATTGCATCCTGAGAGGTGGCCACGTGGTACGGCAAAATGGATTTTACAACTGCTACATTAAGTGGTTTGCTTTGAGAAGTGGTAGAGGCTTGGGCTGGTAACAGCTGCCGTTGTCAGTGGTTATGTGGTTGTGGTGGAGACATATGGTGGCTTCACATGTGTAGTAATGATTCCGCTAAAACGAGTTTTCATGGTTTGAGCCTCAGACAATGTTAAAATTGTCAATATGGGACAGCTTATGAAGGAGGCCTGGTGCTTCACATGAAGGTGGGTGACGAGTTCTGTTCTTGTAACATGTTAAGAATGCCACCAAGAGATTGGCATAGTAACTTCACATGTGTAACTGGTGTTACACAAGTTTCATGATGTTTTCATGTGAGGACTTGTTAGCTAGGCGAGTGTAGTGTTAGCGATAAAGGGGCTTCACATGTGACCTGTATAGACACGAGTTTCATGACATAGTTGATACCATCCACCACCCCCTGACACGGAGACCTCTGGGGTTGCGAGTGGGGTTTACTTACAGCTAAAAGTAGGGCATGTTGGTAGAACTGGAAATAAATTTAGGTGTTCAGAGCGCAGCCCACGGGTCCCGTCAACATTATTTACAAAATGCACATTCTGATCATTCTTGTATCTTAACTTAAACAGGAAAATGAAAAATAAAAAAAATTGCGTTAAAAAAAAAAAAAAAAAAAATTAGCATTATATGGAAAAAGTTGAGTGGTCCAATGATAATTGGGGGGATGCTAAAATGTTGAATGGACTTATTCTGGGTAATTTCATATCTAACTCTGAATGATTTTCCAATATATAGACGGAAAGACAAAAGTTCTGGGCAGTTCCCCTTTGTTAATTTCAATCCTCATCCCGGATTTCCAATTTTTAATGAGTGATGTCAATTTTCCTGCTCAGTCATAGGGGTTTAATTTGCATTCAATTGCAGCTTAAAGATGTCGAACCTGATCGACAAAACCCCCCTCCCCCACTTTTCCATTTCAACCATCACAGTATGGATTTTGTTGGTATCCTTGTATCAAAAGAAAGCTCTTATTTTTTTTCATTCCCCCGTATACTTACGGCCCAGGAAATGTTTTCCTTTTAAGTTATGAACAAAAACTTCTCCAAAATATGGTGGTCGACCACATTAAAGGTATAAAAGCAATCGATTTGCTGATCCGACACTCAAAAACCAAATAATCAAAATTCAATTTTTGGGTATTTTTTGTGACTGGCATGGATGTGCTAACACAACCTGCAAGTGGTTGGCTGAAATATGTGTATTAAAGATAAGGCGAGTATTTTATATCTGATTCTATAATTTTCTATTCATTATTCCCGGTGGTGTGAAATCTCAGAATTATAAGCATATTTTTTGTGTACCATTTCCTTGTACATTTTTTGCCTCAAATACCAATATTAATTGATCTTTGTTAAACCACAATCACTTGTGTTGGTTGTATATTTTTCAGACATCATCAATCAATCGCTGGTTGTCTTTTTGCGGGAGACGGATATGACAAATTTCCCCCAATACTTCATTTGCGGAAGGGGGAAGGAGGACGAAAAGAGATTTTTTCTTCCCCTCGGTTGTTTGTTCCCGTCTTCGCATTTTTTTTTCCTGCCCGGGTTCACGGAAGCGAGGAAGGGAAATGGAGGAGAGGAAACGCATCCCTCTTTTACTGGGAATTGTAGTCCTAGTTTTTCTCTCTTTGATTTATAAGCTAAAAATGCATTTCCATATTGTTTTATTCTCTCACATAATTGCTGCTGCTATCCCTTTAAATTACACACACCACTTCCCTATGGGCCCAGTTTAGTGTACAATTTGATTCTACTATCCAAACAATTTTGGACTGATTTAACTCAAATTTGTAATTGGATATTTTTTTTGGTGATATGCTTCTTTTGTTTAGGGAAAACATCTTACGAAAAATCGGGCCATGATCGGGGTCCAACCACCTTTAAACAAAACAATAAACACTAAATCCTGAATGAAGATCATAAACACATCACAAAAAGTTACTAACCAACTCACCCCACTTTTTGGGAAGACCCACACAATAAAAACTGTGACATCACTTACAACAAACCACACAACAAACAATTATGTTCTGTGAATTTTAATACTCATTGCATAACCCATTTCTTTCTTAACATATCAACAACACTTTGAATGAAAATATGCGACTTTCAAGTTGCCCTTGATTAGCAACTGATAATCAATATGACTTCACTCTGCTTGATTATGAGACAAGGTACCCTTGCACCAAAGTATAATTTTCATTCATGGTTTTAAGTTCAAGTTTGAATTATGGCATCTTTTTATTATTGAAAGGGGTGGCTATGGGCACAATATTATCGGGTTATTTTATGCAAAGAGGTCTCAACGTGACAGAACATAACTGGGGCTGCTCTTTGATATTCAGTTTTGAAAATTTGCTGTACAGGTTTTAAGGTGTCCCATCATTAACAACAACCTGAGAATTTTTCTCTGTTTCATAGAAAGGTCATCACCAACATACCTAATTCACAAAATTTCATTTGAATCTATGTCCCATTTTCAATCTGAGACGAATATAACCCCAAACAGAATTCGAAGCAAGTAATTCATGGATTTGTTTGCAGCGCGCAGTGTCTGGTACGATATTATTAATGTTAATTCAACGATTCCCTCGATTGATCGAGAAGCAGCATAATCGTTATGCAATACCTTTCAATGTATAAAAAACCCAATATTTGAGTTTGGTGGGCTATTTTAAATCAATGATGCTCACACGTGCGTGGTGTTTGTCAAAATGCCTGGAACAAAGTTTAGTACTCAATGACCTTTGCATATAAGCCCTGGAAACTTAAAATGATCCAAATTTTGTACACTCATGTGTCGACTATAGGTAGAATTTGCTACATTTTCAAATGTAATAATGACATTCTTGCAAAAATTGAACAAATTTGACCAGTTTATTTCTAAACTGGTATTTTTTTAACAGAATAGGATCTAATTGGACATTTTATTTAAATTTTGACTTAAGTCTTATTGAAAATGAAGTATTGATGACCGGGCGATAACACATCAAGTGTTAATGTGAGTCGGTCCTAAGAACAATTATATTAACGTTAGGTCATGAATTGAAGCACAAAATTGGGGTTAGTAAAATTGCCTGATTCGCAGGATACCGCGCTCATAGAAAAGTTAAGGTGCTCACAGCGCCATCGTGCGGCCAAGGTCATTTGCAAGCCGAAACAGACTTGGTTCGATACGCTCGAGCTGTTAAAATGGGACTGACAGCTTTTGCTTCGATATCTGTTAGGTATTTCCTCAGATTTCAATGTGAGCAGTAATGTGTGTTTTACACTTCCCATAGTTAATGTAGTCAAATTTAATTCCTGTCCATTAATCCTAAAAAAAGCATATTAAATGCTCATAACATCATAATGGAAGAGAATTCACAGCCAAATATTTTGTAGATGAAATGAGAAAAAATACAAGATACCAATGATACCACAAATCTTGTTTGTTGGGTGATGGTGGGTCGATGCTTGAAGAAACGGGTGGTTTTTCCAAAAAGGGGTTAGTTTACGTGTGTTTTATAAAGTTGTACAGATGATATCACCCCCCCCCGCTAAGCCCGTTTTGTTGATGTGCACTACCTTCTTTTTCCTTACTTTTGTTCAGGCTAACAGGTCCAGGCAGCATGGGCGCATTAGAAAGAACGGCATTCAGCTAATGACCGCTCATATGAGATAGGAGTGCTATTCCTGCCTGAACAATTTGTAAGTATTACATTTTAGCAGTATTCAGGGTAAGAACGTAAACAGTCCGTGAAAACTTTGAATTCAATAGTGCAATTTTTTTTGGTGTGTTAAAATACCATGAGGCCAAAAGAGAGTAGTGTTGTATGGATAGGTTTTTGGCTTTATGACTGAGGACCCCCACGCACCACTACAGAGAAAGGGATGTAGTGTGTGGAGAGCGGCTTAGCGTAAGACTGATGACCCAAAACCACTAGGAGGAAGAATGTTAGTGTGTTGGGAAGAGGCTTGGCTGTATACCAAGGACCAACATACACACACACACACACAAATTTTGAGCACAAAAGGCCTTAGTTTTCTTTTGTCCTGGAAGTTTTTCCCATTGTGTTTATTCTGTCATAAAAGGCAGCGTATAGGTGAAAAAGGCTATGTGGTGGTGTGTAATGTGTAAATGTATATATGTAGGTGTGTTTGTGCACGTGTGGGTATGTGTATTCACACAAAGGTAATCACCACCAACAGACACTTTGTAAAGTTTCCTGTCCCTAAGCATGTACGCAACTCGAAATGCAGGCTATCCTCATTATCAAGTCTTAAGCGGCAATGAGTGCAAGTGGTAGTAGAAAGTAGTATTAGAAGTAGTAACAGCAGCAGCAGCCACCACCCATACTGAGCCAAAAGATAATTGACTGGAAGCCCTTCCTGACATCAATGTGCTGGATGGCACATAGCTCTCCGAGCTGATGCCTTGTGGGTACATCTTCTTTTTCGTTGCACCAGGGTACCAGTTCCCCGTCCTCATCGGATTTGTTGATAACCGATGGGGTATGCCAAAAGAAAATTTTACTTGTCCCAATCATTGTTTGATATTGTCATATTTCCATATAAATTAACAGCCCATTGCTCTCACTGATATCATCTTTTTTAGTTTTTGATTTTCAGGGATTGTTCCGTTCTCCTGCTGAGCAAAATATTTAGGTGAATTAACAATCATTGGTTTTGGCTGTTGGCTGGATCTTGTAGCTTTTCTGAATTTAGTCCCTTCCTTCCTTGGTGTGAGAAAAACCATCAGTTAACTATACTCTGGCTCATAATTTCTTTCTTGGACATTTTGGAACGTATGCCAGCTTCCCCAGCCAAAACGGCGCCCCACGTCTTACACCGTGACGCTTACACCATTGACGCGCGCATTTGTTATTTCCAAGAAATTAGGCCCCAAGTAATAATTGCAAGAGTTTGGTACTGTGTTATTTTGGTGATGGATTGTTTTTGCAAGTGGTATAGGCTTTAACTGACTTGGCACATGTTTCTTTTTTTCAATTAAAATGTAGAGCCACTATTTTACTTATTTACCCTATTCTTTCTCTCTACATTATAAGTCAAGCTCTATTGTGTAATATAATTGAACTATTTTCTATGTTCTCACACAGGCCCTTAATTATTAGATATTTGCCATCATTTCAATGAAGAAAATGAGTTGTAAAGAAAAGGGGCACATAATGATCAATGTTATATTACTAAGTGGGAGTTATTTAGTACAACATGTTACCTTAAGCCGTACCTGGTATGTAACACAGTGTACAGTTTGGGAAAGGCTATTTGCGTGTTTATCTTCACCTATGTCAATTCATGGCAATTAAGACAGATATATTTTTTGGTCAAGTCTCAGTTCTATATGTACCCCCCTCTTCGAAGGCCTTCGGTTGGGTATAGGGTTATGGGTATTGTTATTGTAAGGCCAAGATAAAAAGAACATACAATCTACAGCAGGGCCTTGGCCAGGGGGGGTGAGGGGGGTGTGACACACTCCAAAAAATCGGCAATCTGCAAAAAGTCCGCTTATCATGCTGAAGTTTGCCGCTTTTTTTTGCCCTTCCCCACCAAACCGCCCGGCCTGAGGCATATTTTCTTTTTCCAGAAATGGTTTCGATAACCATAAACGTAATGTTCAAATTGTCAAATAGCAGAAGCTTCTGGGGTGAACCCCTGGACCCCCATCAGGGGCTTGCACCTGGACCCCCACAGGAGACCTGGCCCCTGCATCCCCACCCGTTTCTCCCTCGCGCTTCAGCACGCTCGAAAGGTCCACTTCCTGTAAAATCTGCACCTCCCCAAACTAAATGCCTGGCTACGGCCTGATCTACGTTACAATTTTAATGGTGGTAACATTTGGAACCTTTCCCTCAAAGCTAATAGTTGGACAGTGTAGGGTAACTTTTCTAGTCAAATGTTGATTAGCAATTCCCGAGCAAATGACAAATCTAAATCTGTACAGCAAAGTGGAGCATCATAACATGCTTTGCTCATTTTTCTTTGTGTCCTTCAGTCCAATATACCAGAATGAAATATCAATTGGATTTCTGAACTTGTTAAATACATTCACTACTTATAATAATTTACCATGAAGTAAAAGTAGTAATAAATCCAAAGTTTTTAAATCCATTTTTGTCCCCTGTGAACGAGGACTCACCTCGCAGGCAACGGCCCTTACTCCCCCTTACTTCCCCTCTTCCACTTCACCCCGATCAATGCAGCCTCCATCCTCAACCCAACCCTGCTACTATCCTCCCTGCTGCCATATCTTCTGTGGACGTCCTCGTCCCCTCAACCTTGTGGTGTGGGGACGCTCCGCGTCTCGGGGGGTGCGAACTCAAAAGCCCTTTCTAAAACATGCTCCAGCATCCTTCCTCAGCATGTGCCCATAAACAGCCCCTACAACGTACACGATTTCCTTCGCCAACGGTCCATTGCTGACGCTTCTTCTTCCAAAAACCCAACTCTGCATCAAGTCCTCTGTCTTCATCCTATCCATCACTCCACACCACACATCATCTCATCATTGCCTCTCTCTCTCTCTCTCGCTCTGTCCTCTTCAGAATCACCATCTCATTTTCACTCAAGCACCATGTCTTCTCTCCCATACCGCATCACTGATCTCCCACAGCTCTTATCACCATACCTGTAATCTTTCAAAGATTCTTTTCCCTTGGCAACAACTCCGCCCACATTCCTAAACTTCACCCACACATATACCTCGCCTAGCTGTCAATAGATTTAATAACTCTGAGAAGATACACCCAATAATGCAAGCCATCGGCCAGATTACCTTGATGGGATTGGAGTAGTAGTGCCTCCCAGCTCAGTTATGTTAATGTGTGTACTGTTAAAAAACAATGGCCTACTTGGGCTAAGTCTATGCCATAATTACACGTTATAGAAAGTTGTCATTAACATTTATGACCCATTTTTCAGGTCTTTTTCAAGGATGAGTTGATTTGAGTATTCCAAATTTTACATTAAAAATAAGATGTGAATTATGTCACCTAACACATTGAAAATTAGTTGATGTTTTGAATTTAAATTTTTTCATATTATGGCTACATAAGGACTACAGCATGATCAAAAAAAACCAAATAGGCACACAACGCTGCTTTGTTCCTCCTTCCCTTTTCCTCTCACCACCACCATCCTCCTCTGCCTCCTCCTGCTGTCCTCTTGCCATCGCATGTACCCTCTCCATTGCAATCTCATCTACTGTGGTATGTTGCTTACCGTTGCACCTGCACTATTCTATATCAATTCAATGTATGGGAAGGCTAGATGGCCCAACCATGTAACTGCTCTATGGCCCCACACTGCTTTGGACCCCAAAGGGGATTTGCAAGTGTGTCTTGCGTATTTTCATCATGATCTTCCATCCTTCTCATGAAACTTAAACTTGGAGGTGCTTATAAAACAGGAGGCAATTCTGTAATATTGAACGTAATATTTCAGCCTTGGTTTCAATTGACATGGGTTAGAGTATTGATTTCTATTGCTCTGCTCCACATTTAACAAGCTGGCTTTTACAAGTTAAATCCTGACTACCACATGTTGCCATCATTTTAGTACCCAGGTTGTGAATAGCCTGTTGAAATGTCACCCCTAACATTTGCAGTAAAATAAAATAAGGGTTGGATGCAATTTAGACAATAGGAACAGTACATAGGTTTTGAATGGGACCCAGGTATATAAACAGAGGCACTGTGTACAACACAATTTTCGTGTCATACAGATGTAAAAAAATTCCAATCAATTTTGCCATTAGTATTGATCAGGTGCCTTTCCAAGAGCTAAGTAAGATAATCCCATGATGCCTTTCCATTAATGAGTTCTTCCTAATAACCAGTTATTACAAGTCAGAGCAGGAAATGAAGAGGTGTGTGTAGATATAATTTGCTATAAATAAGTAACTCAATTTTTCCTGTCAAAGGAACCTAACATTGGCAATTTGTGGATTCCGTTGTAATCTCAAAGTGGACTTTGTTCCATCTTTACATTAAATCTGATAGATTTGTGGCATAAAGTTAAATAATTACAGCAAATGATATCCATGAAGTTGCACAGGTCAGGCACACTGCAAACAGAAAGTTGTTCTCTAAAAAATCATACAAGAATGTTGCCAACACCCAATCCCCTGCCCGGAGCGTCTTGAAGAGAGGCCGTAGCGCCCCTAGATCCTTGGCCATTTTTGAAAAATTTTTTTAATTATACCGCGACCACATTACCCTTCAGTAAGTCTCAGTATCTAATGCTGAAAAAATAACCCCACTCTCGGGTCCTGCATATTGTGGGGGGCGGTTAGCACAGTGGGTCCTTCCCTCGCTTCGCACCACTGTGGTCACTCGGCAGGCTTTTGATTTCATGTGTCGTTTGGTGTCAGTCCTACCCTCGGCCCTCCGCATGTTTTTCTTTTCTCGGTCTCCGTTTCCCCCTCTTTCTAAGACTGGCCTTCCTTCTCTAACTTGTTCGATGAAAAAGGTTAATTGAAAATAAAGGTCTTCTGACACTAAAATGAGAAACATGTATTGTTTTGATGTGTTATTAAATACTAATGCCATACCTATACCATCCTCCACCTCCTTGCATATGGACCCCTGAAGGGGGTACTTGGTACTCTTCTATAAAAAGTGACTGTGTAGGTTATGTTCCATAGCTGTAGGCATAAATTTGGAGGTGGCTCCTTTTTGTCGCCATATTTTTGGTGCTGTCAAGCTTCAATCATTTGGCTCTGTTGCGAAAATCTCTCTCTGTCTCAAAGTTAGGGATTGTTAGCTTAATTTAAGACAATTTCTTATAAAACTGAAGGTCTGTAAGGCCTCAATTTCTTATTCATATTTCTTAATACACCAATCAATTTAATAAAACCATAATTAAAACCAACAATATCAAATAGAAAATATAAAAAGAATTCTTTAAAGTATTTAGATGTTGCCTCTTTTTGTGTACTATTAATATGAGAGCAAGAAGGAGTAGTGCCAATAAGTAGGGCTAAAAGAGAATGTAGAACACGGTTGCACCTCCCATCTTGAGTACTTTGAATTGAAAACTTGGGATTTAATGGTTGAAAAAGCGGAATAAGTCATGATTTTAGAGGGAGCATTGTGAAAATCACATGTCAGTGGAACCCTTAAGATGACATTTACAGACCTTTTGGAAGTGGGAAGTACAATGGGGCAGAGGGCGTCGGAACCGGTGACGGATGGTAAACGGATGTTTCCGTACCACTTTTTTGCTAAAAAAAAAAAAAAAAGGAAAAAGAAAAAAAGAAAACAAAAGAGAGAAAGGGAAGATAGAAGACATGGGATTTTTTATTGGTTTATCATTCCTAGTCCATTTTTCTTTTCTTTCTTCGTCCTCCCCACAACATGCTACACGTATGCCTACGTCCAATCCCTTTTCTGAACCGTACTACGTACACCTTTACATGTGAATCTTTGAACTGTGTTTTGCTACTGTATTTTGGTAGCTATGCGTGAACTTTGTCTATATACGCATGATAGCTGGAGTGCCAATTACTACGACATCCGTACTAACATTTATGATATGAATGAATTGGAACGTGTAAAGATTAACAACGAATGTGTGTTGCGTTGGATACGTTTACCATGATACTACATCTACATGTTTACTACGGTATTTGGGAGCTATGCCATGAAACTTTGTCAATAGCCGAGACTATCCTTCGCCTCTGAGTGGAGCGTTGCCACTACGGCGCACCCAGGCTGTCCTTGTTAGCATGCCGACCAAATCGAACATAAAAAGAGCAAGCAACTGCTCATGGCCGAGCGCAAGATTTTATTTCCAGCTTAATACGCATGATAACCGGATTGCAATTACTGCCAAATCGGATACTTTATACATTTATGATATTGACATTAGATTGAATTGAAACGGTAAACTCGATTAACAACAAAATGTGTGTGCGGTTGGATACTTTTTACCATGATCTAAAAATGCATTGATGATTGGTAAGTTTGAAAACGTGTTTCCTATCGTCTTTTGGGGCCCCCCTGATTTACCCGGAAGTATATTCGATTTGGATATCAGATAAAAGGCCTTATTTTTCTCACTCGTCCTGAAATTTGATCCCTCAAATCCATTTCATTCCCACGATATAACCAAAAAAAACCGCCGTTTTTAGTGGTTAACCACTTTATTAGCACAGTATTGAATAGGGCTTTGCAAAATGCATTATTGGTCTATCCCCCCCCCTTTAAAACCATCAAAACGCCAGTTGTTTCCCCACGGTACTTGATGGGGTGTATGTGCAAGCGCCAGCCTCATATATCAAGTAGAGAACACAAACACATATCGTAACAACCACCATTAACATTATTAACCTGAATAATAAACTATTTTTATATCCTATTAACTTCCTATACAAATTAATGATCTCCAAATTACAAAAATCGCTGGCTAAGGGGCTTCGCCCCCTTATCCCCATCAGGCTCCATCCCTTTTCCCCGCCTTGGTAAAACCCCCATACCCCGCATCATCCTGACCACTTTATTTTGTGTTCCCACGCGCCCCCTCATGGGGGTACTCAATGCTTCCAAATGTGCTGTCCATTTTGTCCAATTTGTATATCAATGGACTGCTTTTCCTTAGTCCCATTTTGGTATTTTTTTAAATGTCACTGTGAGTTTTTTGGCAACAAATAACTCCTCCGTGGAACCAAAATCATAATAATCATTTATATCAGTTTTATATAGCGCTTATCCACTGTAAAACAGTCTCCAAGCGTGTTGCCCCCCCCTATTATTTTTATGCCTCCATTAGGAAAGCGTCACATCATGTGTTTCATCATAATCAAGGTGTCCTGCCGGCCCAAGCGCACATCCCTATCAGCACTTAGATGGTAATATCTCCCATAACTTAACAGCTCCCCTAATTTCGCTTGGGTCAGCGAGACATTTGAGATTAAGTTCTTGCCCAGGACACAAACATTTTGGCGTTCGCGGGCTCGCAACTCACGCCCTAATGATCACGAGTCCTGCACTTTTCCAATGGACCACCGCATTCTCAAAATTTGAAATTTTGCCGAAAATTTGTAAAAACTTCAATATTATTTGTTGGTGTTTAAAAATTTGACCAAAACATTGACGTCAGGTATCTGAGACCCATTTTTCTTAAAATTGGCATAACATGGTCTTATTTTTCACTTTTCATTCTCGAATAACCTCCCGTTTTCCCTCAAAAACAATTCCGAGATCGTGGATGGTTGGAGTATTGAAATGGGCGGATCTTGACCGTAGACCGCTTTGAAGAGCCCATGCACGCACAAAGAATCAAAGAGAATCATAGGATAGTCACTCCTACCACCCCTCCAATCCTGCCCCAATCCCTTAGATAGGATCTCCAAACTCCAGCCTACCTCACAAAATTTCTGCTATCCAAAAGTCCATCCCAAAAGTCAATTTTGTCCATACTAGAACCATAGACGTAGTAAATGCTTCAGACTTGACCACCCTATTACTATCAGTGAAGGTCAATATGTCAATATTTGACATAATGGCTTTTTCCTCTGTGGGATTTAACACATGTTTAACTCAAGCTAAGTACAAAGTTGGTGCAATATTTTAGTGAATTATCACAAAAGTGGTCCAAGACCAAGGTTGTTTGTACTTTGCATTTTTCATCCAAATTCATGGTAATGTGAGATGTGAAATTTTGACAGTATTTGTAAATGTTTACCCTTTGTATGGAGTCAGCTCTCAGATGCAAAGTGGTAATCAAATTTTGCTTTCTCTCGGATATCAGCATCGTCATCCCATCAAGAGCAGATACTCGAAACAAGTGGACACCAAATTTTTATCAGTATTTAATTAAATAGTGAAAAAAAGTTGTTGAAACACCCAGAAAACATTGAATCATCACTTTGTTACAACCTAGTAGAATGATAAATGTTTTGATAGCCAATATTTGCGCAGCAATTTCCATGATTGGCAATTTTTTCTTGTTGCCACTGACAGCACCGGGATGGCTGGGTGGGTGCTGCAGTAGAAAACCTCTGAATTAAGACCACCTGTATATACTGGCCAATTTGCATTAGTGATTACCAATTGGGAGTGAGTAATATGTTGTTAGGATGATGGTTTTAGGATTACGGTAAGTGTTCAGTTAGGGTAGGGTTCATAGATGGGGGAAAATTATGGTTTAATTAATATTAGGAAGTGGTTAGGGTTAATGTTAATATGATTGAGTGATGTTAGGGTTGAAGTTATTGGTATTTATAAGAATTAGAGTAGAATTAGAATACAGTTTTAAATACAGTAGGATCAGTCCATATTTTCTCAGCCAAGCTATTCTTATTTTTCAAATATTTTAAGTTTCTGAAAAGGTGGAAGTAAAAAAATAAAATTCATGTGCACAAATTCTCAAGAAGTGTTATCTGTTTTTCGGTAGGTAAGCAGTTGTGGGGTATAGTTTAAGTCCATAACGAGAATGTAAGATTTTTTCTTGTTCTGACAGAGTGTGCAGTCTTACGTCAGTAACTTTTTAAGTATTATATCTTTAGCCAAAGATGATCAAACTGCTATGGGATGCTTACACATATATTTCACACCCTTTTACAATGAAATATGCCCCAATACTAATTTATCAAGCATGTGTTAGAAATAATGAAACTTCATTAAAACTGAATAATGATAATCATTTCCTCCATTTTAATTTCTTTAATAGGAAACTTAACATTCATTTTGGTTAGTCTTATGATCAAGATAAGTGTAAGTAGGGCCATAATATGACTTACCTGATGGGGCAGGCAAAAAGGCCCCATCTGCAATAGCTGTCAGGTGTTAGATTTGGAAGGTATAACACTTAATAAGAACACAACTAACAAATGGCAGCTATTGCAGATGGAACCTTCTTGCAGTAAACCCTCGACTTGTGGTTGGGAGTACGGGCTATTCATTGGCGATTTTTCATTGGGATTTTTCATTTTTTATTGTGACCTATGATGTCATGCCATCGAGGGTACGGTTGGGACAATGGTTAAAATCACATTGGGATTACGATAATGTAGCCTTAGGTATTACTGAGAAAGATTAATAAATGATTAGATTGATACACCTTTCTGCTTCAACCAGTTCACAGTGGTCTCGTAAGTGGTTTCAACTCACAGGTTCCACCATGTTTGAGCACTTGTAGTCCACCAACTAAATGAATTGAGATAATCTAATAACGTATGATGTGATTAATGCTTATTGGTTGGTGCAAGAAACGATTCGCTCGTAATCACGTTAGCGTGTGATTGACGCATACCAGTTATTGTGCAAGGTTCGTTGAACATAAAGCCCCAAGAACCGGGCGGTGAAACCAAGGAGGTGGTAATTAGGACGGGTCATTTAAGCCTAATTTGTGGCCATTTATTTCTGAATTGATTTATGGATTTTGTGTTTTATTCACCTAGCAGTCGGTCTTTTCCCTATCCTCAGAAGTGCACAAGCCATGCATGTACTGTTGGGGAGAGAGTCAAAGTCCAATGTACACTTTTCCAAGGAAAAAAAGATAATTATCCAGTGTTAGTGCACACTAATCATTCTTTTTATACATTCTTTAAAAGGAAGTATCAAAACAAAACAAAGCAAAATAAACATAGGCTTTGTCTTGCACACTTGTGAAATAGTGGCATAGCCAGTGTGGGGGAGGCAGATGATGATCTCCCAGTTAGAATCCTTTCCCCATCTATGTCCAACTCTCTTCTTCAATACCCCCATTTCCCATCTGCCCACCCCCATATTTAAATGTTGAGTTACACTGCTGTTCTGCAAATAAATACATTTTCAATGGTGTGGGTGACCAGATCGACTACCTCCCCCCCCCCCTTCCACTTGACTCCAGTCAAAATTGAGATCTTGGTATCAGAAGAATGTTCTTCTTTTTCTTATTACCCAGAGAAATTTAAAGTCCAGGAAATCTTTAGTTTTGATGTTACAAACAAAAACGTGGGATGAATTTAGTATTCTTCCGACGCTTAAATTCGGCACCCTTAACATGCGGTTTATTCCGTTATCGTTGCCAAATTCGTAGGTGTTGGCAGGATAATTCTTTCCAAAAGGTCTCCAAATGTGGTTGACCCATTAATTAGCACATACACACACCCCATCTTTTCCATGGGCCAATTGAGTATATATTTTTGCTTGCTAGAATCCAAACCTGGACCGCTGTTAGCCTCCAAATTTTTGGTATCAGATGTTTGGGGATAGCGTCCATATGAGGGAGCTCAAGATGAAAATTGGACCCTGATGGGAGTCAACCACCTTTGATATTGCCTGCTAAAATAAAACTCCTCCATGGACAGTATATTTCAGGAAAATTCCATATACTGGATTTGGAAACTGATATTACATTTTAATAGAGGTACTTGATCATGCAGCTATTTTTTTTGGTTTGGCAGAACATCAGACCAGACTAACAACATTCATCAACTTCCCATCTGTCTTGGGAACATTTACGAGTAGCTGCCTCTGTACCCAAGGGTTATTTTGAGTAGCTTGGCATGTGGTTTTATTGTTTATAGGTATACGCCCAATCTGCCCTTTCTTATAGGCATTGTTTTGGTTAATTATATCATATATTCATTTCAAAAACCATTTGAAATCGCAGCTTCTAAGCTTCAGCTCCTCCCTTCTTACCATTTTGAATGTTGGCTAAAAAAAATACAAATGCATTTTGACCAATCAACGGTTGTGCTCATGGGATTAGGATGGTACAGGTTTCACTTTTTCTATAGTGTTGTCCTCTCAAGGCCTTGTAAGCTTTACAAAAAGTTTAACTGCATACTCAGTCAGCAGAACCTCTGCCCAAGACTCATATGAGTTGTAGACCTATTTGCCTTGATGACCGTGGTGACCGCTTTGACTTCATTTGCAACCAAGGTAACAGACATCATATGGTCGCAGGAATGCTATATTTTTTCTGTATTTAGGTATAACTTTAAATCTCCCCTCACCATTTAAATTAAATCATTTCGGGTCAAAGGTCTCTTGCGTCAAATTCATCTCCAACAGTTGATAAATAAATGAGTGCACAAATTGTGAGAAGTGTACTTACTAATAGCTGTGCCTCTTTGTGAGCCTCTGAATAGACCTATTTATATTAGCAACTTGGGAGACTTTATTTTAGAGATAAGATAGTCCTATAGTTTAAACTTGTGTATTTTCAGGATTCAGCTAGCAGTTCTTCACTGTAGGAAGTTCGGCTACCACATCAAAAGAACTTCGGAATTTCCCCTGCCTTGGGATGTGCCATCTAGTGGGCCTTACCCAAAAGGTCAATGAATTTGAAATATGTAAAGATACATATTCCTCACCTTTGCCAGTGATTGCCTCTAAAGGTGCTTGTTCCAACATTTTTGTCAATCGTTTATAATATTTTGATATAGAGCCTGCACTGGACAACTTAACCATCAAGTACTCTGGGTGTGAAACAAACTTGCTGTTTTTTATGCTAGCTGGTCTGGATAATGCATAGTGCAATGCCGCCCTTTTTCAACTAACTGTGCTAAATGGTTAAAATCCACAAAAATGGAATTTTTGTCTGTATCTTGAGAAATGGATTTGAAAGCTGAAATTTCCGGATGCACTGAGAAAAATTGGCCTTTCATCATCTGATTATCCAAAATTAGTACTACTTCCGGTAAATCAGGGTCCCAAAATTATCTAACAGCACCTTTAAAGATCACCATTTAACTGCCCCTGAATTAATCATAAATCATCTGTTTTGTGATCAGACTTGTATCTCAAACAGGTGTGTTTTTCCGTTGGCGACAAAAGACAGGCTAAAATCTCTTGTTGTGTTGGCGCACTCTACTCAGTCCTCAAGTTTGGGCGGATAACATGATTGCATGCTTGTTATTCACTTTGATTGCTTCAAAGTACTGGGACTTTGAGGCAACTTGATGGTTTAAGGCAACATGATCATTTTAAGGCAACAATACCTGAAACTATGGCCGTGACCCATCGCCCTCAACTTGGTGGCCGAACAGAGTATAGAGGAATAAAATTCCTATAGAAACAGAATGTTCTACAGTATTGCACTGGCCTAATTTCTCCTTGCATTTCACTGGAATTTATCCTCCAAATAGTAGTATAATACCAGAGGGAAAAGCTAGTTTACCCCCAAAAGAAACTTCCCCATTTCTGGATAGGATTTGTAAGCAGCTGCAGACCCAAAGTAGCACAACCCAATTGTATAACAACTCCATCACAAGTTTTCAATTTCTACATAATAAACTGAAAGTTTATAAGCGGACTTCCTTCATGGACGGGACCATTAAGCATTGCGATTGATTTGTTAATGACCGTTTGATGGCACATATGGAAATGAGATCAGCATGATCATGGGCTTTCTCTGCTATTGTTGGCGATAGAACACTTTAATGGCACTCAGTGGGCAATAAAAAGAGGACTTCCAAATCATTTAATTGCCAGAATGCAAAGAAACATGCTGGGGTACTCTCTTCAGCTGTATCCTTCTTAAAACTTCACAGTACAAAGTATTACAAATCGATTCGCTGGGCACATATTGCGCCTACTAAAAAGTCGCTATACACTGCGCTTTAAGTGGTTGACGTGTTAGTGAACTACTCGATAAAATTTTCCAAAAATCACATATATGGTTATTTAACAAGCGCTGATAAGAATCTGAAATAAAAAATGGGTGGTCACTGACTTTGTTTTTGAGCTATAGCCACAACAAAAAAGGTTTTGTCACTTTTAAACCACGCAATTCTATGGGAAAAGTCAAAGCACACATGCTTCAATGGCATGGAATTTCCACTAATTTGAACCCGTCCCCCCCCCCCCAGAACCAAATGCCGCTTTGTAAGATGTGTGGATATTAATTAGCACATATATGTGGGTGGCATTCTGGTTCTTGGGGGGAAAACCAGTGTTTTGCATTTTTGTTTTTTTGGGGGGCCTTAACACTAAATGGAATTTGGCCAAAACAACAACACCCTATTACTTATATACGTGCCATACACACGACGAGGGTAAGGCATGCTTAATCACCAAGGTGCCTCAGTTCATTAGCCTTGATGGGCGCATGTTAACAACCGCTTGACCATCAGGTTCTGGGTATCCTAAATAATACTAAACTGCAGGTTGTGTATTTGCTCAAATATACTGTGAATGAAAGGTATTAAACTGCGCCATGTGAATTGGGGATTTTAATAGTGAGATTGTGAGGTAACTTGCTCATGATAAAAGCGCTGTCCATGGGCTATTAAGATTGCGGGTACTGTTTTGCATAATAGAGTTTGCTTGGTGTGAAGACTGATTTATATCCAAATCTTGGCACTCATTGTACTACATCAGCATAAGTTAATAGGTATTTGGGTATTATTGCGCCCTCGTGTCGCCTCTTTGTGCTTTTCAAGGACAAAATGTCTATCTTGGCATAAGTTACAGTCTCCATAACAATGGGCAGCTATGCAACATCTTCCTGTTTCTTCATTTAAGTCATTGGCATTTGCATGGGGCATGCTCCGGAGCGTTGCTTTTTCCAAGAGCATGCCCCGAAGTTTCTCAGACTTTTTCTTATTTTCTCTTGATACAAGTGTAGTTTGAGATAAAAAACACTTGCATACATGATAATCATTTAAAACACCAAGTCAATTGATGATGAACTATACTATAAGATTATAGAGGTCCTCCTTCATTTCTTATCCGGCGAGTCCTGTGACGTTGGGAGCGCTACAAATAAAAACTTCCGATAAAATTTTGTAATTTCTAAATATGTTGAAGTCCCGATGTCAGTCTTCAAATTTTGAATAAAAATGGGGGTCACCGACTTCTTTTTTTAAAATTAATGCCTAAAACAACTCAAATTTTGTCTTTGTACAATTTGGTGCCTCATGGGGCTCAAGAAAACAATTCAGTATGCAGCAAAGAGTGAAGCCGTGCGTAGAGGATTTCGCGCCTGAAAGCGGTGCATAGAAGACTCGCGATTGGGAACGTGATTATGTTTTTTGTTTTATCTTTGCGCGAAAAACCAACAAAACTCACATAGAGTCCCTGGTACTCGCGTAGAAATCAAAGTCTTTCTTTTGCCGCCGACTGTGTTAGATTGAATGCTCAAAGCTTGCGCGTAAAAGATCACGTCCAACCCCTAATCACAACGCTCTTATTTCGAATCTAATTTGCCCACATAAGCACAGCACATGGATGTACTAACAAAACAAATCTCTACTCTGATACCCATACTGGTCATAAAGTCGACAAATACCAGGCATTCCTTGTGAGACGTGTGTGGAGTTTATTGATTACTTTTGTCCTTCTATGTTTCACAGAGTATAGACTAATGGTAATAGCTGCAGCAGCAGAAGCACAGCTGCAGAGATCCAAACACTGTGTTGAATGGTTCAGGCATCGTTTTTGTAAGTTTCATTTTCTTTCCCGGTCCCAATCTGTTTTTAAATAGGCCTTAATTAAATTTATTAGCAAATCAATAACCCCCAAGACTCAAACTGAGTTTTTAGGAGAAGATTCCGCTCCGTACACTTTTCCAGTGTATGTGTATAAACAAAACTACACAAAAAATTAAACAAATAACAGAAATTAGTATCTTCCTTTCCTTGTGTAAACGTCATGTTTTAGGCTATAGTCATCATGGCATTTTTTTTTGGGGGGGGGGCAGGGGGGCACATAGTTCCAGGGGCCAAGCATATTAAATTTGTTATATACTATAGGCCTATGTGTTTTCACTGTTAAATTGGCTCTGTGCAGAAATTCACTCATTTTTCGGGGGGCTGATTCCCCATGAGGGGGAAGCTGCCCTCTAGTTAAGCCACTGCTATCTTAATCTTAGGGTTATGGTTGTTTCAGGATTACGTTTAAATGGTCATATAGAGTTCTGGTTAGGGTTTCTTTTCCCTCAATGGACATCTCAGAGGTGTTTAAAGAACCAAAACCATGATGCAATTGTCTATACTGTATTAAACATAGTCATACTTAGGGCTAAAGAGTTCAAGAAGTTTAAGAACCACAAGATATTTCATGATCATGCTAGAAATTCCTAAGTGCTCACATTTTGTAGGCTTAAAATTGGATATACAATCAGGTTTTTTTTCTGTGTTAATATAGGATCTTTGTAGGACCACATGACTTTATTGAGGTGAATTTTCTCAAGACTGGTGCATTGTGCCTGACTTATACATCCCCTGGGCATGCCCCGTCAGATCAAATTTGCACAGATCCATGGTTGCACCTTATATGGGTGGCAGGGGGTAGAAGTGGTGTTACTTGAGAGGCTATTAATGAGACAATGTCCAATGACAATCTAGAGAGTTTCATGCTTGATTAATCAAGTAGTGTAAACTTGAGTGTAAGTTTCACATTGGAAAGCGTGCCTATACTCAAGTAGCAGTAATTAGCTGATAAATTGGGATGCACCTGATACTAATTGGTTAATGTTTTATACTTGTAATTGCCTATTCTGTGGTTTGTAGTCCTCCACTAGAACAGATTTTTGTCTATTGGGCCTGTAATGATGTGGCAGTATAGAATGTGTAAGAGTTGCTCATTCAAAAAGTATATCTCCATGTTAATCCTATTATAGAAATTCAGATATTAAGGGTAAAGTCCTATGGAAACCTCCCTGTGCTTGGTTTTTTACAATGTTGTGTATCATCTTATTATATTGTGTGTTGTTGTGGGTCATATTACACACATATACGTACCACAGGTGTGCGCAACGCGCTTTCACACCCCCCCCAAAACATGCACTACCCATTCACATGCAGCACAACACACCATAACAAACTTTTAATTTTCTATTTATCACCTAATTTTCTCACGTGCACAGATCGGCCCTGGATGTTGGATCTACCTTATTTGGACAAGCCTGAACTCCCATGGCAATGTGGTGGGCTCCTCTCTGAGTAGCATGCACTAGAGAGAAGTAATATGGGAACATCTTGCAACTTAGATTTTTTAGATTAAGTATGGAATTGTTGTGGATTTAAGGGTTTCGTTATGAGTTATTTCGAGAAGAAAACTGTTGCGTGCAACTCTTAATCGAACATATGTATGAGCAATAAATGCATGTTCTGGTCTAAATAAATTTCAGTTCATTCTTAATTAAAAACACCAGATTTATAATGTAAAATAATCTTTACCTAATTTTCTGATCATTACATGGACACCCTTAAAATTGGACAAGATGAACTCCATCACCAAGTAATCAACTTATCAAACAACCTGTTGAATTCATCTAGAAAAATTATGCAGTATGGCATGCTTATTCAGATACACAGTGTGGACAAACCATTCTGTAATTCCTCATATCACTTGGGCGAGGCCAATCAAATTGCCTGAATCTACCTAGCTGGTTAAGAAGCTTCTTATTTTTGCCTTTAAAAATATCATGTTATGTAATAAATGACCCCAACATTGTTTAATGGAAAAATCAAGCTGAAATGGCTCTTCCAGTGCACAATAAGTTAAAAAATTTTTGTTGTAGTAAATCCACCACAAATGCAGACTATTTAGACTTAACATGTTACATGACTAATGCAGAATAATCAAGATCAACTGGGCTTCCCTAAATAGAGGGCTCTCCATAAACCAAGGTCATTGATCTCTTTCCCAAGATCATCAAAACGTAATGGAGGAAGCCCAAAAGACCCTCAAAATACCCCAGGCCACTGGGCTTAATTGATGACCTCACATTATCTGATGTCCTGATGACCCTAATGACCTGAGTCACTGAAAATCTCCAAACATATTTCAACCAGAGACTAGGATTTTTCATGATTTTTAAAAGTTTTGTTGTATAAAAAATGTAAAATACAGGTTGGTTTCAGTCATTATGAGCTTTCCTATCTTAGCTTTAGATTTCCATATCCATTGGTAAGGACTACATGGAAAGTTGTGGCTCTACATGAAACAAATTCTTTTTTATTTAAGCCCATGAATACTACCAGCCGCAGTGAGCAATTTGGCTTGCACAACATCGGATTTGGACCCAGATCAAGTGTTACCAGCTCACTACTCATCATCACTCGCTGCGACTGGTAGTAATCATGGCTTTTTTGTTAGTGTAGCCATAAGGCCATAATAACAAATAGTTGGTAGATGAACATGTTATAAGTGTAACTTTTAAACCAGTCGGGCTATCTTTCTATCACTTGTTTTACCATCAGATCACAAGAACTATTCTGAATGTTTTGAGGTGAGCTAACCAGCTTTCCTCTCTTTCACAAATCTCTAATTGAACCATAAATTGACAAGTTTCTACTGTAATGTTAAATATTTAAGAATTAACAAAGTATTAACATGCCAAATCATCTCACCATGCCACTCAGCCTCTATCCTTGATAATATTCATGAGGATGTGGAAAAATCCGCTCTAATATAAAGTAATATCGGGCCTCAAATTTAGCTCTTTCCAATACATCAGAGGTTGTTGTTCTTTTTTATCAGCAATATTTTCATTTAATTTGATTTCTGATGATACTGTTATACTGTGGCATAATGCCTACTGCATGAAACGAAAGTCCTTCATCTCTAACTTTGAAATTGAGCATTTTAGGCCTATCTTTAGTTCTAGATGACAATTCAAAATTACTTCAGAAAATAATTATATTTCGAATCTCTGAGTCAGCCTTTAACTCGCTAAAACACCCAAAACTCACTGACCTGAGGCTAGAAATGCACCAATCCAATCATTTTGATGTCATCATACAACACACATATGGACACAAATTGCTGGCCAGGCCAGCACACCCTCGGTGCTTGCCATCCCTGGTCATGGGACTGGGCCACTGGACCAGGCCCTGGTTATTCGTCCTACCCAAGATGTCCAATCTTTTTTTACCTCCATCCTTTTACCCCCTTCCTCCTGGGATAACTGGTTAGAGATTGTGTCGTTATACTGTCTCAATATTGTATAGCAGCATATTTCATGTAGTTTGCATATTTTCACTTCTGTGGTCAAAATTGGACACGTTTAAAAGCCCACAAATAATCTATCCAATGTTTGCACCCCCCCCAAACAAATAAAAACCCTCCCCAGAATTCTATTTGAATGAAATGTACAAGTAAATTTAGAAAATATAAAACTTCATAACCTTTTCTACTCCCATAAAGAAGGCCAAAACCCAGGGCTTTCTTTGGGCTCTGACCTTGACCCTACCAGGTTCCTTACTCAGACCCCCGCCACAATTCCTGACCCCCACCCCCTCTCCCCTGGATCCCTGCTGAACATTGGATTCCCAGCTTCCCCAAGCCAAGATTCCCCGAACCCCACGGCATCACCCTGCCTTTTTTGGATTCCTATTTCTGTGTTTTTGATTACCCTAATGACCTGAGGTCACTGAAAATCTCCAAACATATTTCAACCAGAGACTAGGATATTTTCATGATTTTTTAAAAGTTGTTGTATATAAAAATGTAAAATACAGGGTTTGGTTCTCAGGTCATGATGAGCTTTCCTATCCTTAGCTTTAGATTTCCATAGTCCATTGGTAAGGACTACATGGGAAAGTTGTGGCTCTACATGAAACAAATTCTTTTTTATTTAAAGCCCATGATATACTACCAGCCGCAGTGAGCAATTTGGCTTGCACAACATCGGATTTTGACCCAAGATCAAGTGTTACGCATGCTCACTATCAGCAATCACTCGCTGCGACTGGTAGTATATCATGGGCTTTTTGTTAGTGTCAGGCCATAAGGCCATAAATAAACAAATATTTGGTAGATAAACATGTATAACTGTAACCTTTTTAAACCCAGTTCTGCATATCTTCGATCACTTGTTACCATCAGATCATGCAAGAACTATTCTGAATGTTTTGAGGTGAGCTAACCAAGCTTTCCTCTCTTTCACAAATCTCTATTGACCATAGAATTGGACAAGTTCTACTGTAATGTTAAATATTTAAGAATTAACAAAGTATTAACATGCCAATATCATCTCACCATGCCACTCAGCCTCCTATCCTTGATAATATGCATGAGCTGCTGAAAATCCGCTCTAATATAAAGTAATATTCAGGCTCAAATATTAGCTATTTCCAATACATCAGAGGTTGTTGTTCTTTTTTATCAGCAATATTTTCATTTAATTTTGATTCTGATGATACTGTTATACTGTGCATAAATGCCTACTGCATGAAAACTGAAAGTCCGATTCATCTCTAACTTTGAAATTGAGCATTTTAGGCGACTCTCTTTAGTTCTAGATGACAATTCAAAATTACTTCAGAAAATAATTATATTTCGAAATCTCTGTGTCAGCATTTAACTCGCCTAAAACTAACCAAAACTCACTGACCTGAGGCAAGAAAATGCACCAAATCCCAAATCATGTTGATGTCACCATACAAACACACATATGGACACAAAATTGCTGGCCAGGCCAGCAACACCCGCGTAGCTTGCCATCCCTGGTCATTGGGACTGGGGCACTAAGGACGCAGGCTCCTGGTTTGATTCAGTCCTACCCAAGATGTCCCATCTTTTTTATTACCTTCCATCCTTTACCAGATTACCCCCTTCCTCCTGGGAGATGGTTAGAGATGGTGTTAGGGTTATACTGTCTCAAATATTGTATAGCAGCATATTTCATGTAGTTCATATTTTCACTTCTGTGGTCAAAATTGGAACACGTTTAAAAGCCCACAAAATAATCTTATCCAATGTTATAGCATCAGAATTCTAATTTGAATGAAAATTGTACAAGTAATTTATGAAAATATAAAAGCTTACATAACCTTTTCTACTCCCATAAAGAAGGCCAAACCCAGGTGCTTTCTTGGGGGCTCTGACCCTGGACCCTACCAGGTTCTCCTTACTCAGACCCCCAGCCACAATTCCTGACACCCCACCCCCATCTCCTCTGGATCCTCTGCTGAACCTCTGGATTCCCAGCTTCCCCAAGCACCAGATTCCCCCGAACCCCCACGGCAGCACCCTGCCTTTTGGATTCCTATTTCTGTGTTTTGATTAGATAGCATGATTAGCTGCCTGACACCAAAAATTCAAACCAGCAAAAGTCTTGGTACTGTAAATCGTGGAAATTGACCTCAATAGAATAATGAAATATACAGTATGGTGAAAACATTATTGTTGTAACTGTGTTACTGTCATCAAAGTTAAATTGGTCATGTTCAAATAGTGATAACAGTCTATTGAAAGATCATGAAGGCCTCGTGAATAAAAATTTGTCTACTTAACCTATCAACTTTAGTTTGAGCTTTACAATTAGTCTCATCTTATGAGGGAAAAAAAAAAATGGTTCACCATTTCAATAAGCCTGAAAAAAGAAAATGTTGAGATTTTTTCTTTTACATTCTAATATTTAGAAGTGGGTGTGACATTTCTTGAAGTACATAACACAAACACTTACATATAACACTAGGGTGACCCCAAAAACGTTCCCAAAATGAAAGTGATATTTTTTCCACTTTTTAAATTTGATATTTGTGGATTGTTTTTATCATAAAGAATGGGTAATTGAGTCAGCTTGCCTAAAAAAAATTGTTCATTTTGGTTGAGTGTTCTGAAGATATGGTCCACTGAAACACAAAGTCATCACAACTTGTCCACGGAGCAATCATTTTTCTTAGCATGGAAATCCCCAATGCCCAAATCAAGCGATCGTGTCGCTACACCCCCCCCCCCCCCGCCTGGACCAGACCAAAAATGTATTTAGCGGCACAACTGCTCAGATTTCATAATTTTGAAAAGCCCCGGTTTTTGCCAAAACAATTTTGTACCTATCATTCCATGAAATACCCATGGACAAGTCGCATGCTCATTCAGATGTTTTGACAATTTGTAATCTAATCAAGCTAGTTCTGCAACCATTTTTAATTGTCCCCCGCGAACGAGTTCGCGGGGACTATAAAATGAGCACCGTCCGTCCTTTCGTCCGTCCGGCCGGCTGTGATAAAAATGTTACCCCATGGTTGTAATACGATTTATCTGGATTTCCGTAGGGCAAAAAAAAACAATGATTGTAACTTGGTGGAAAGAAGAGTGGATGAGTTCTCGACCGATTAGATTTTGGGTGAAAATATGCTAATTAAAGTATCTATTTGCATATTTATGAAAATTTCCTTCACGGCCTGTTTTAATCAAGTTTTTCTGGGTTCCGTAAGGCGTATAATGAGTAACTTTGGTGGAAGGAAGCGGGCTGAAGATTCTCGACTGATTAGTTTTTGACGGTATTTCGGAACGAGTTCGGAACGGGGACTATAAAATGAGTCACGTCCGTCCGTCTGTGATAACAAATTAACCCATGTTGTATAGATTTATCTTGGATTTTTCCGTAAGGGCAACAATGATGTAACTTGTGTAAAGAAGCGAGTTGGAATAGTTCTCGACCTGATTAGATTTTGGGTGTAAACTATGCTAATTAAGTATCTATTTGCATAATTTATGAAAATTTTCCTTCAAGGGGCCTTTTACAAGTTTTTCTGTAGTTCGTAGCTATAATCATGTACTTTGGTGGAAGGAAGCGGCTGAAGAGTTCCCTCGACCTGATTAGATTTTTGACGTATTGTCGTACGAGTTCGGAACGGGGACTATAAAATGAGCATCGTCCGTCCGTCTGTGATAAAAATGTTAACCCATGTTGTATACGTTTACTGATTTTCCGTAGGGCAACAATAGGTCACGTTGGTGGAATGAAGCGGGTAGAAGAGTTCTCGACCTGATTAATTTTGGGTGTAAAATATGCTAATGAAGTTATCTAATTTGCATAATTTAGGAAAATTTTCCTTCAGAGGCACTTTTTTACAAGTTTTCTGGAGTTTCCGTAAGGCGTATAAGATGTACTTTGTGGAAGGAACGGGCTGAAGTTTCTCGACCTTATTAGATTTTTGACGTATTTCGGCAAATTGAGTATGTAAATGAGCTCATTCATTGCAAAAATCATCGTAATTGCTATATTTATGGACACTGTACAGTGGATACTCAAATTCCTGCACTGCATGCAAGCCTATCATGGTGCACATCTTGTTTTGTCAATTGAAAGTTGTGATATATGCGCTTACGGTATGCAAATGAGCGAATTAAATATGACTTGCGTAATCTCTGAAACGGTACATCAGATAGGCAAAATTCGCTTTGCTACATGAGACCTACTACCGACTATGTCATATGAGGGGATGGTTGTTGGGGAGGGGGTGGGGTTTTGGGGAGGGGGTGGGGTGTGGCAGGGGTTTGGCGAGGGGGTTTTGTTTTGCAAATGTGTTGTGGTTGCAATTTTTTTGTTTTGGCAGTTTTTTATATGGGTTGGGTTTTTTTGCAATGGATTTTCTGATGGGTGTTGCGGGGTTGCTGGGAGGGTGATAGTGTGGGAGGTGTGGGGTGTTGGGAAGTGGGTGAGGGTGTTGGGGAGGGGGTAGGGTGTTGCGGGGTTTGTGGAGGAGAGTGGCTTGTTGATGGCGGGGTGTTGATTAAGTTTCTTGTCTTTTGTGTGTTTTGTGTTATTGTGTGTTTAATTCCCTTTTATTTTATGGTATTTTTGGATTTTTCGTACAATGTTCTTTTTTTATTTTGTTCTTTTTATTTGTTGGTGTTGTTCATTTTTTTTTTTCTTTGCACGGGTGGTGTGATGGTTTGTTGCGGAGGGGTGGAGGATCGTAGTTGCATTAATCGCATTTTAGCGATCGCGAATTCTGCGGGGACATATTTCGCATCGCGTAAATACTAGTTCTCCTTTGACAGTAAAAATAGCAGTGCTTTTCTCACTGTGGGTTTTTCATTAAAAAATGTTGAACTATTTAATTCTATCTTGTATTCGTAGACCATGTATACAAATTTAAGTGGCTTGTGTTATCTTAATGACTTGAAAACTGTATATAATGCAAGCTGTAATTAATTGAATATACAAAATGTTAACTTTTGGTTAAAAGTTTTAAATAAAACATTAAGGGGGAAGTATATAGCATAATAGATGGAAATGTTTTGTCATGTCTCCCTACACATAGATGTACTATTTTTTTTTTTGGTTCTTGTCTTTAGTATAATCTCCCATGCAATTGCCTCAGGGAGGCCTCCATGAGTAGTATGACATTAAAAAAATGAAACCCTCTCCAGAGAATGTCTTGGAATAAAAATCACAAATTAAAATTCTCTATTGTGAAAGTTGAAGGAAGGAATATGATCAAAAATGGAGAAATAGCTGACATCGTTTTTGATTCTGGAAAAGGACCACCTTTACCAAAACTTTTCCGTCAATTGTGACGTGCTTCCCCCTTAAATGCTGTGTTAAAAAAAGGTAATAGACAATTTGTTCTATTGATTCTGTTAATTGCTGTCCCTGCTGATTGCTGTCACACTTATGATTAAAGGTGGGTGACCCGATCGACAACCTCACCCCCCCCCCCCACTTCATCAGAATGAAAGTTCATATTTACCTCATTACCCCAGTGAAATGTAAGGCCCAGGAAATGTTTCTCTTTGATGTTTATATGAACAAAAACGTCTCCAAATGTGGTCGACCACATTAATTAACACACACATACACACTGTCCTATGGGCGAATTTAGTATACATTTTGCTTCTACTATTCAAACAGCTGGACCGATTTAAACTCAAAATTTACGATCAGATGTTTTTGGTGCTGTGCTTTCATGTGAAAGAGAAAACGGGAAAAATCGGACCATGATCGGGTCACCCACCCTTAATTTGTATTGCACTAGTTAAAATGTTAAAATATATAGAAATAATTCCAAGCGTGTACATATTTTAGGAAGTATACAGGATGCAAAGAATTTAAAACAATGGCGGAATTTTTGTAGAAAATCAAAGATTTTCTTCAAAAGTATGTTCTTTACCAAAATTCCGACATTGTTTTTGGATTCCTGGCGTCATTTACTCTTCAAGAATGTATGCTACCATATTGATATTGACGAAGATAAAGCACAAAATAAGTTAAAATATTGCCGTCCATGTGACGTACACTGCCCCAATTAAATGACATGTTCAACAAAAAAGTTAATAGACATTGTCTTCTTTTGATTGTTTAAAGGTGCAAACGAAGAGATTTCACAAACAGGTTGTACTAAAAATATGAAAATTCTGAGTTTTTGTTTCCAATGGAAGCTTATTTTTGGTACAAAATGTCCCCATGGTGGAAAGCTGGATTTTAAGCTGAAAAATATTTCTTTGGTACAAAAATTGTGAAATTTCTAATTTAGTATAGGAGCAAATACTAATTCAGCCTTTTTTATAATGAAATTAAGCAAATGACAATCGCCTTTTGTTTTCACTTTCGAGGCATTTCTGTAACCAAAGACGAGAAATCTATTGGGGCTCTTGTCTATATGAAATCACTTCATATGACACAAAATATGGGTGCCCAAAAATCTCTCGTTGCACCTTTAATTGCTGTTATAGGCTGTCGCACTTATGATTAATATGACTAATAATCATTTTTATGCATTAGTTCAAATGTTATAATATATACAGAAGGAAATAATTCAAATTGAACAGTGGTCCTTTAACTTAAACTTTCAGTCCCCATCACTCGGATTGACGTGAGCTATCAACAAGTCGCAAACCATTTACATGCTAAAAAGAAGTCAGTGTGATCAAGTGTTTAATATAAGTACAAATTATGGTATTATATTTTGTTTAAATACTTCGAGAAAATAACCAATATGGCATCACAAATATGCGGTCGACATCATCATTCTAACATTTTTAATCTCGTAATATATTTATTGGTAATAGTTTCCAAAACTTTGCAGTGTGACCGGTTAAAATTTTGTCACAGGTTTGATGAGCAGAGATTGACAAGAAGGATTGCGATCTTAACCTAATGTCGATATCGGTTTACAGATGGCTCCATTCTGTAGACGCTGACTACTTAAAACGCCATGCGTATGCAAATTGCCGTAGTTTTGTACGAAATTAGGTTTCTCTTGGTCTCTGAAATTCGTAAAAGATGAGGTGATGTCATGGTTTATGAAGTGAGGCCTGTTAATGGTTAAGTCTCGGCTTAAACATCAACTGTACATTAATTACAATGTATCAGTCAATTGGACACAGATCGCAAATATTTACATTGTGTTTATGTGTTTTTACCTTTGTTTTTTTTGGGGTAATTTTATTTTCGTAGAATTTTAGTACATATTGTTTTTGCTGTTTTATTGTTGGGGTTGTATTGTTCGTAACTATTAATGTTAGGGTTTACGTATGTTTGTGTGGTATGTATTTGTTTGTTTATTTATGTGTTTTATTTGTTATTTGTTATTTATTTTGGGGTGCTTGGGTTTTTTTCAGGTGATTTTTTTTCCTGTTTTTTTCCCTCCCACCATTGACCGTAGGGGTTGTTTCAAGAACTATCGGTACACTCTAAGAAAAAAAGGTGCGAAAGAGGTTCTAAACTTGTCCTCTATAAGGAACCCTCTAAGGTTCTTCAACGAACCAAAAAGAGCTGTCTTTAACTGCTGTATAGCACCTTTTTATGGTTCTGTTAGGAACCTTTTGGGTTCTCAGATTTTTAAGAACCATTTTTGAGGGTTCCATTCTTGAAGGTTCCATATAGAAGACAAAAAAGGTTCTAAAGCCATATTTTGCTTAGAGAGTATGTATAGAGCCAAGGACTTTTCTCTATAATTGACTACTTCATATTCCTAACATCAGTTAAAGTAAATGTGATTTACCCTTATTCAGAAAATCAATGAAAGTAAACACACAAACCAAGTGTCAAAACTGTTTACAAATGTAATCCCAAACAGTATCGCTTGGCGCAGTATCGGGTAACCTCTCGTTACCATGATTGTCGCTACATTTATTTTGGGAGCTAATTTGACAAGTTAACAACAGAAAGAACAAATTGGGCAAGGGTTTAAATTTGACGAGTTGACCGACAGGTTGAAGAGCTTGTTCTCTTGTACTTGATTGCCCTATCACAACAAACTGGCGACAAGTGTGTCCAACTCCGCCAATTATACTTGGTAAGGTTTATAAGGGTGGGTGCGCATGGTGTAAAATTGTAGTTTGGAAATTATAAGTCACTATTTCAAATTGTAGCATGTGCCAATTAAAGTTGTAGTTGAATTTTGTTTTTTGATTGATGGGATGAGACTCGTGTTTTCCATCCGGGTTTTCCATTTTAATCAGGTATGAGAATCTTCCGTTTAAAAAACTGAATTATGCACATTTTCATTTCAGCATGATTTCGGGTATTTTTGCTGGATTTCACGGGTTTTTTAATTTTTTCCCGCTTTCATTTCATGCGAAAGTTCATTCTCATGCCTGTTTAAAGGGATTTGTGTCCATATTGACCTGTGTCTTTAACTTAGAACAGATTTTATCCCAATCCTTAATTGCGTTCTTGTCAAATATTAACGATTAAAGCCGTGTTATTATTTTTGCTATAAATGCCGCGGTTCGTCGAAATTCTCGAGGAAACCGGGGCTAAGAATGCTTATCACATTGATTTGAAATGAGGAACGCGTTTTTACACATGGAGTTGAAATTGCGAGACACCTTTTGAGTTTTCCACGAACCCCATCCCCACCCTCACCAATGAAAAAAAAAGTGATGTGCTAAGGTTGGAAAAACTTTTTTTGCAATCATATTCCAGGTAAGCTATGTCAAATAGCTGAAAATGAACATTATTTTATCGATAAAATCCTCTTAACACACGAGGTGATACGTCAATAGTATCGGGCAAATGTCGCCAATGCTGACACATAGTTAACAAAGAAATCGCTGTGTTTCTGCACGCCTTGTCAATGATCATCATGATAATTGGACTCAGTTTGAGGATCTCATAATGAGGGGTGTTGTCGGCTTTCCTTGCCAAACATTTCTTGTTGGTTAAGTCGTTACTAATAAGCCCACTCTTACTAATTAGGCCTACTTGCATTTAGGCCTATCGCTAAATCATACAGCCTTGGAATACTATGGATTTATTATTTATGCTTTTATGTTCCTGGTCTTGTAAGATTTGAAGATGAACGCACCTGAATGGGCTTTAGAACAGTACACTACTCCTAAGTACGAAAGACCTTTTTTCATCTTTCAGTTGTGTACACGGTCACCCATTTGTGTTTTGAGAACTCCAGCACAAATTGTTATTGGTGACGTTCGTAAATAAAAAATAATATAATAACATAATAGTTTTGCGCTTTATATACGTTTCGATTAAATTCTGATCATATAAATATTTCCAAAAATACCACACTTTTCAGTTGGCCAAAAAGACCATGTATACTTTTTTTTCAGTTGGTCAAGAGACGTCGAATTATATGAACTCAGAGTCTAAATTTTGAAAATTTTGAAGTAGATGTCATGCATTGCAGTCATTTTCTTCAGGATGCACTGATGCAGCGACGGCAGAACGATTTTCAAAGTGAAGGGGCCACTCGTGGCACTTCATCTGAGCAATTTTCAATATTTTACTATCGTTTTCTCGTGCAGTTATGATATATAAGCCCAATGTATTTCGAAAAGTAGGGGGCAGACCGCTCCACTTTCAAAAGTGGAAGAGCCATGCCCCCTTCCGTCGCCGCTGTCAGGTTGTAAACAAGCAACACCCTCATACCCATCGCTCAAGTTGACATTAGCCTATATAGCCCTTTTCATGATGTTGACCAGCGCGAGATTTTTTTTGTATGTTGGATCTGTCAGTAGCGTTTGATACGTTGAACCATAAAATAATGTGTCGCTTTGAATACATGTGCCAGTGGGACACTAGAACTACATTACCGTCATATATAAAACTACTCATCAGAACTAATCATGAGCAGTCCCCAGAACGGGTAAGATGATTTCTACAAAAAACGCCCAGTTGAGGGGTATTTACAAATATGATTGTTTTTTTAAGTTTATTTAATTTTTGATGCGATTTTTATGTGTCCAAGGGCGTAGCCAACCAGGGTGCCCCTCTGTAGAAAAAGATGGATATTCATGATAAATCGGCCCTTTTTGTGCCCTTGACCGGGACATTTTTTGCACCCGGCCCCCTCGCTAGGCTGGTTTTAAAGGAATTATACGCCACTGGAGTCATGGTCCACCTTTTATAGTAAAGGATATCTAAGTAATAGGCTATATAACATTGTGCATATGCAATGTTGACACACTTAGTTTAACTTTAAGTTTTTACTAAAAATCAATGAAACGTATTGTTGTTGTCAAAAGGGATCCATAAAAACAAATCCATGCCAAAAATGTCTATATTATACAATTGTTGTTTCCTCCTTGTTTTGGTGAACTATTAATGTATCTAATAGTTTAGATGTAATTAAAAACACACACGCCCGGGCACACACACACAATACACACATATTCACCCATCACACAAACACACATGTATATTTTTAAGCTTGTTTGCATGTCCAATTATGCCATCGCAATTCCTGATAATAATTGCGATATTTCAGCAGCAACCCACCGTATATAATCAATTTTACATCATAGACTCAGCAAAATTATAATTACATTTGAAGAGTTATATGACTGCGAAGATTTTGGTCACTCAAACAAGTTAACGTATACTTTTTAAAAATAAAAGAAGAAACGATCCCGAACGGGTTCGGGGAAAAATATGCACCTAAGTAGCAGCAGAAACACTCTAACTTATTAAATTTCACGCAGAAATATATTGCATTGCGTGTAATTACGGGACATTTTATTAAGGTACGAGAATGGGCCAGAGACTGAGTTGCCGTGATTAGCAGTATTTTTAATCATATTTGGCGCCCGTATTCGACGATAATTAATAATGAATTACTTTATTAATGACCTACTCATCTTACTGCTGTGGTGGAATGTTTATGAAATAATCGCCCTAGAGACTTTTCTACGGCGGACTGGGAGGATACAACGCCGTTTTTTGTTTGGTGCAAGTGCAGTGATTTTCCACCATAACTACTGTGGTCCACTATTTCATCATTAGCCTATGTGTTCACTTATACAGGGTGTGTAATACTTACCAAATAGTAAACCTTCTCCCGTCAACTTGATTTTATAGTATAAAAATATGAATTAAAACGATCGTTGCTGTTTGCATTTTATAATTTTCTAGATAAGGATATTGGTATTGTATTTTCTTGAATATCTATTGCAAAGTTTTTAACACATGTTTTATTTTGTTTGTTCCCAATCATCGTATTACCAAAATTTTTGTTTGGCAAACATTGCTGTATAGCATTATACTTATCATGTAATAAGACGTGTAAACGCCTCAGGGCATCATCATTTCGTTAAAACACATTCCTTGGATTTAACATTGAATGTAATATTATTTGCACGCCTCTATAGTATTTTTTCAATTATGTAAATAAGTTTGCATTTGCCGTTTGGGTACTCTATGTCCAAGGTTAACAAGCTAAAATGGACATTCGAATTGATTACCTTGCTAGGCTTAGCTCTCCATGTAGGACTGAGATTAAACTGACTTTTTCGGTTTTGTCAAGTACGTCCAATAGTCACTTACAAAATTGAAAGAGCCACAGTGAATAAAACGCGGGATACTTTTTTCTGCATTTTGAAGCAAATTATGTCCCTTCTGAGCTAACTTTAATATTAACAAATCGAAGCCCGACAGTGCAGCCGTTTCGGGAAGTGAAGGTGTGGGCTATGTGCACCAGTGCTATCGTCAGTAGATAACAAATAGTCAGTTTCAGTGACACTCCGCTAATGGCCTGACTTGAATGCCATTAGTATCACACAAAAAACAAACAAAACCACCTCTAAGTAAGTTTCATCTGTGAAAACATTTTAACGAAGCAATTCAACTGATTTGTAGGTATGGTGTCAACATTTACCAAAACAAAAAAAAAAACGTGAGTTATCGTATGGGGTGGGGAAAATTGGTTTTTTTTCGGGAAAAGTCAAAGGTCAATAACAGGGGTCCAAATTTTTGAAAATTGATCGCAATCATGTTGAAAAGTATACCAAGTTTATAGTTTTAATCATAAGTATTCCAAAAGGTATAGTTTGTAC
Source organism: Ophioderma brevispina (assembly GCA_023653785.1). Lineage (NCBI taxonomy): Eukaryota > Metazoa > Echinodermata > Ophiuroidea > Amphilepidida > Ophiodermatidae > Ophioderma > Ophioderma brevispina. The sequence goes on from JAMKCH010085199.1 coordinate 37,389, forward strand.
TATCTGCGGCAGAAGTTTTGGAGTTTATAGCTAAAACAGCAAAATCAATAAAAAGGATCATTTTATTTGTACATGGGTCAACTTTAAAAATTCTCCGATTTGGATAAAAATGGTGCAAATTATAGCTGGAGCTCATAGGATAAAATTAAGGATTAGTTTTGAGTGCCTTAAATGCTTACTTACCGAAGTAGGGGGAAACAAGGTCAAGCCCCATTGAATGCAATGGATGTTGACCTTTGGTGCCCCTACATTTGGAACTAAGTCATTTAAGACCGTCAACACTATTTCCTTATTGTTAATCCTATGAGCGCCATCATAATTGGCACCATTTTTTTTATCCAAATCGGAGTATTTTAAAATTGACCCTGTACAACTGCTTTCTTTACACATTTTTTTTTTGCGGGTTTTAGCCTATAACTCAAAACTTTCGGCCGCAGATTGTATCAAACTATACCTTTTTTGGAATCCTTATGTTAAACTATTAACTTGGTATACTTGTCAACATGATTGGATCAATTTCAAAATTTTACCCCTGTTATTGACCTTTGACCCTCCCGAAAACCAATTTCACCACCCCCTACGATAACTCACTTTTTTGGGTGAATGTTGATCGCCTTTACCTACCAAAAGCATTGAAATCAGCTTTTAAAAATTTCACAGATTTACCAAGAATATGTTACTTTTGGGTTACTACGTTTAGTTGTCTAGTTTATGACTACCAAAGATAGGAACAAATTAATTACATGTAAATATCGATTTTCTTTGATTAAATTATATTGCTGCTGTTAATGTTGTGTCCTCGTTTGAATGTAAAAAAATAAGGTACTAAAATCTCTCATTAATAAATGGTAACTTGCAATATGCAAATACGCTATTCAGACGCAATATACAGATGAAGTATATAGAAGAATGGATAAGTGGATGAATATTTGGTTGGTTGGTGGCTGTTTGGTTGGTTGGTTGGTTGGTTGGTTGTTGGTTTTTGGTTTGTGGATGATGGATGGATGGATGGATGGATGATGATGGATGGATGAGGGATGGAGGGATGGAGGGATGGAGGATGGGGAGGGAAGGGAGGAGGGAGGGAGGGAGGGGGGAGGGAGGAGGGAGGGAGGAGGGAGGAGGGAGGATTGCTTGCTTTCTTTCTGTCTTTCTTTCTGTCTTTCTTTTCTTTCTGTGCGTTCCTGTCGGTCTTTCTTGCTTGCGTGTCGTCTTTCTTCTTGCTTTCGTTCGTCTTTCTTTTCTTTCTTTCTTTTCGTTCGTTGCGTATCTTGCTGTCTTTCTTAGCCTTTCGGTCTTCTTTTTCGTGTATGTCCTTCGTCTTTTTTTGCTTTCGTCGCTTTCTGTCTTCTTTTTTGTTTTTTGTCTGTCTGGCATTCGTTGTTTTTGTTGGAGTATTGATGCTCGCGGTGTGTTGGTGTCGGGATGTCTGGCATTCGTGTGTTTTGTGAGGATTGCATGTCTGCGTGGTGTTTGGGGGAGGTATGGATGGATGCCATGCGTTGTTTGGTGAGGGATGCATGCAAGATGAGGAACGGATTCCGTTGAATTCAGACTTCTATTTTTTTCGATTTACGCATGTTTATTTTCAGCCTGTTTTAGGGCCCAATTTGCCATTTGTCACGCTGTTTTTCAGGCTTTTTGTCGAAAGGGTCGGGAGTTCCATGGCCTCCTGTATAAATGAATGGGTAAGGAATGGACGTGGATTGATCATTACTGTATGTAAGATATGATGGATTGATGGAATGAAATCATGCATGCATGCATGGTCAGGATGTATGTGTTCCCTGGGGGTTTGACCCGGACAAAATTGTTATTGAGCTGATGTTTTGCACCAGAGAATCAAATGCATCATACAACAACATATCCCCATAATCCCCCTTGGGGAAATTTTATCCAAGATGGCCGCCAACTTAGTTATATTTCAGCTTTTAAGATGTTGATTATTTTAAGTGTTTTGAATATGTTTTGGGGGTCAAGAATCCAATTAGGTACAATCTATATCACTGATGACTTCCTTCACGCAAAATCCAAAAATGGCCGCCCATTTTAATATAATTAGCTATATATCATGTTTTGAATATGTTTTGAGTTCACGAATTTCTGGTTTTTGTTTAAATCTAAATATTGATGTTTTCCTTAATCTGCAAAAGTTCCAAAATGGCCACCAAAAGGCTGCCAATTGCTGTCTTCATATCATTATCTTCTCACTGCATATACTTTCCTTTGCATCTCCCTACCAGGAAGCTCGGCCAAACTGTCGCATATATAGGTTTGTTTAAAAGCAATAATCCGAAAGGCTTGTTCTAATTACCAATCAGTATTATTGAGTTCCGCTTTAGTTCTTATCGAAAGAATGACTTGGGTGTTATGTTATTTGACTTAATCAGAATGCAATTTCCCAAACTGCACAATGAGAACCAGTACGCCGCTCACTACACTTCATTCGACAGAATGGTCTTAAAATTAGTATAATGGCAGTTTTCGTATACTGTTCATCAGTTCGCATGATTAATTATAGGCCTACCACGTCACTTCCTTGTCCAAAACAACTTGTCAGTAACATAACAATAAATGTACCCACTATAATCAATTTACTATTTATTACAAACCAAGTACATAAATGTAAACTAGCACAAAAATATCAGTGAAAGAAATATATCCAGATGAATCCAGAATGGAGAAATAACATTTGGGTGTGAAAACACCTCAAGAGACTCAGGTTCCGTCCTTTTTACCCGTCCCTTTTACAAAATTTCTCTTTATTTATTTATATATTTCATTTATTCACTTCATTTATATTTATTCATTTAATTATTTGTCATTTGTATTATTCGCTTGTGATTGTTATTTATTTAGATATAATTTATTTGTTTGTTTCTTTATTCCTCTTTTCCTTGTTCTGAAGTTAGATACAGCAATTATTGTACTGGCGGCCTTTTGAATTTGCAACATACGAAAAACATGGATAATTTAGATTAGCTAAAGTCATCAAACACAGTCTAATTGAGAAGCCAAGATATAGCTGAATTAAATGCAATTTCAGCTATTTGGCGCATATTTGGATAATTTTTTTCCCTGAAGGGATTCATTGGGATTTTGGATATGTTGTTATATGATGTATTCTGTCTGTCTGGTGAAAATCAGCTCAATAACAATTTTTGCTCCACGAGTTGATGTATTTCTTCTTCAGGACTATACTAATGAAATATTGAAGATTTATTTGGATACATGGATGGGGTGCAAGAATGATTGATCAATTATAGATGCGGATGCTTGGAGGAATGAATTGCTAGATATTGGATTGATGGAGAGAGATTGAATAACAGTATATTAGAATGTGCAGCCTAAGAATGTGTAATCATATATAAAGCGTGTTTTAAGGGCGACATCATTAGTTTTTAATTCTTTATCAAACTCATGACTTTAGAGTGAAAGACGTTGACAGCCAACAGGATTCACATGTACATCCAGCCACATCCATCAGTGCAAAGGACTGTGTAAAGAAAACTACTACTGTGAATGCCCATATATGTGTACAGAAAATGGAAACTTTCAAGACATTAGCTATAATGTCACAATGGACCCAAATTAAAGGCTCTTCATCAACAGTGGCACGTTCGCTTTGTCAATTTGTAGTATAAACATGACAAATTTTGACGTCGCTGTCTTGTGTTCTCTGCACGATCTTCCCCACTTCTCTGTGCTACACCCGAACTAGTGGTCTAATTACAGTAACAAGCCTTTGTCCTTTTGGGAAAGTGGATCCTTTATAGCCAAATTATATTCATTAAACTTATGTCTACTTCGGTAGTAAGGGCTAGTATATACATTAAAGGCTGGACTCAGAGATTTTTTAAATATATGTTGTGTGTATTTATTAAAATATTCAACTAGAACTGAAGAGAGTCACCTAAAATGCCTAATTCCAAAGTTGAGATGAAATCGTATTTTCGATTTTATGCAGTAAACATTTTTTGTTTAACATTGCTATAGGATAATGTGTTATATAACAAAAAAAAAGATCAAAAAAAAACCCACACCCCCCCGCCTCCCCCCCCCACCCCTTCCACCATCCCCCCCCCCCCCCCTTCCCCCCCCTCCCCCTCCGCCCCCCCCCCCTCTCTGCCCCCTCCCCCCCGCCGCCCTCTCCCCCCTTCACCCCCCTCCCTCCCCCTATGTGAGTCACCGCTCACCGCCCCTTGTGATCAGGTGTAGAATATAGTCCGTCGTACTCATGGTCCGGCTACAACGGTAAGGAATAGGGAACTCATTCAGTTGACTCTTCTCGCGCAACATTAGTTTTACGCTTTATTCCGTGATCGTAGATGTAACCCGGACAGGCTCCCTCCGGTCTATATTTGCTTTCACACCGGCTCCGGAAATTATAACAAGTTGTGATTTTCTATATGAAAGACTGCGATTTGAGCTTAGCTATTTCACACAGTGATTAGTATATGGACAAAGCTTATGTCTGCAAAAAAACACACAATTTGGAAATCTCTGAGTCAGCCTCTAATATAATTATCCCAACTGTATCTCTCACTATAAGATACCAACCTCTAGGGACGGGCGGGATGTTTTAAAACACCTTAGTTTAGTTTTACCCATTTTCCCGATATATACGCTTTTGCGTAATATAAATTACCTTTTACCAATAATAAAATGCTAAGCAATATTTTTCGAACTCCGATTGGCACGTTATCTAATTGTCTAACCAAATGAATATAATTTTCAAGAGCAATTCTCTTATACGCAGTTTGATCTTAATTCGAATGAGAACTTGTGAAATGTAAACATGACTAACCAAAATTGGAATGATAAAATTACCCTAAATCACCTATTGCCTAATTTCTGACAAAATTATGATCTAAAAGGCAGGCCATCCTTCCCTTGTTTGATCTATACAAATGCATACATTAATTAGTGGAACACCAAAGATCGATTTTACATCGCCTTTATAAAATGTTATTTTTGAAATTGTTGTCTTCTTGGACCTTTATCGTAAGAAATAAAGATTTACTGAATTTTGCAATAAAAAGTGAAATGCATGTAGCCTACCAGAAGCAAAGTTGTTTTAGCCTCACCATTATCGTTGTTATCGTCTTCGGCGTCGTCTCTGATTGTGCTCTTTCTGTGAAACGTGTATTACTTGAGTGCGTTGATTATGCGATTATTCGTAGAAAATATTATAGCGTCCCAGATTTGAAAACATTATTTCAAGATATCAGGCCTCTTCAGGTGATAAATTTCCTGAAGGAGGCTGATCTGTTTAAATATTGTTAACTTTTTAAAATGTTGTGACTAGAATTTACTGGGGTGTACGTTTTATAAAGGTTTTGAATTTGTTAAGAGGTTAGATGTTTTTTATCTTAATGACACGATATGACACAATTGTGCTGAGTTGTCGTTAAATTTTAATACTCACTCACTCACTCACTGTCTTCAACGCCACCATCAGTAGACACCCTTAGTTTTGAAAAAGTGGAACGCAAACTTTTCACCTATGACGTCATTCTGACGAAAAATTTCTATGACACGTCATAAACGTTTCACAAAATTTTCGTCAGAATTACGTCATATACGTGAAAGGTTTGCTTTCCACGTTTTCAAAACTAAGGGTGTCTAGTGTCTCCGTTATCATTAACCGTTCACGTACTCCCCACCTCGGTTATCCCTTTTGTGCTTCCCAAAAGGGATAACCGTTCATATTATTCCAGCTCGGTTATCCATTTTGGTAAGCACCTGGTATTTCAGTTATGGCATCCAAACTCTTCAAAGCAAAATTGAAATTAGAATCAGAGACCACATTTTCTCGTTTCAGATATTTTATTTACGTTCCATTGAAATATGAATCAATATTATCAGATTGACATAAAAAGAAAACGAAATCTGCACTCAGGTTTTTTTCTCAATAATGAATTCACATTTTATATAACCCAAATATGCGAATGTAGTTCCTTTTAATCAACAAGTGTATGCATGATAGTAATTAATAGTCCTGGTGCATAGAATTGTGATAGATCCAATAAAAGATATTTGAGTAATGTTTCATACACCACGAAGTTACATTGACAGAAAAGGTCGTGATAACTTTGTATTTGATATGATATGGTATCCCTGAACACTTCCCGAGATTTCTCAATATATATTTATGCAATCCAAATTTTAATAAATGGTCATATCCGGTTTAAGACCAATTGAACTGACAATAATGTTATAATTACGTTATAAGTGCGTGATTTTAAAATCATTGAAAGATTTAAAGGGGCATTTCGTGATTCTGTGTCAACAGATATCCTCGAATAAAGCTTATTTCAAAAACTTTAATTGAATCTGATAAGGTGCGAGTCAAAAAGATTTTCACCCGATTTCAGAAGAATAGTAAATATTAAACAAGCTGGTTATATCCACTGTCATTGGTGAAAAATAAAAAATGTATTGCATAGGCTTGCCTATATATTTGAATTCAAAGTTCCCGCCAAATGATATTTTGAACTATTTCAAACATTTAGTAAAATGATGTTTCATATTGTGGGTATAAGATTCCATACCAAATTTGTTATTGTTTTTCAGAATAATGAAATATTTTGACTTTTTTTATTTATCCTTGATATTTGAACATTTACACAAAGCTTAAGGTATCAAAACAAAGAATGTCATGATGTACTTGTGCAGACTCATGTATCTAAAGGCTCTTAAGGTATAGCACACAATCATGGTTCCATGGACAGAGTCAAAAATGGGTGCCTAAAAGTTAGCGTAACTTCTAAATGCAAAGTTCAAAAAACAAGATTCAAAATTTCTCTAGTAGGCGAAATAATCATGTTTGGTATAACTATGATAGTCAATACCTTTGGTAGATTTTTCACTACTGCAGAAAAATAATCAAAATGAGTGTAAATCTTTTTGACTCGCGTTATGAGCAAATTATTTATATCACAGTGCATAGGCCACTTTATTATTTCTTTATGGGTTTTACACTTGAGATTATAGTACAAACCGGTGTGAAAGCAGACATAGTCTGGCGAGAGCCATAGTCCGGGCTCCATAGACGATAACGGAATAAAGCGTGAAACTAATGTTGCGTGAAGAGTCAACTGAATCGAGTGCTCTATTCTTTTCCGTTGTAGCCGGACTATGAGTACGCCGGACTATAATTACTTCTACACCGGTTCAAATCTGAACACGCGGTGTTTGCAAACTGTTACAAAATAAGCGTTAAAATATGTGAAGATTTGTTTAACATTAGTGTTTAAAGGTGGGTGATCCGATCTTGGTCCGATTTTTCATTTGATACCAAAAATCTCAATTTTGATGGAGTAAAGTGAAGGAAGATATTGTCCGGTCGGGTCACCTACACCGAAAAAAGGAAAAGGTGTCAAATTTTGGGTCTTCAGATGAGCATGTAGATGCGTCAATTTGACACGGTTGAGGTGTCAGAATAACACCTTTAGACACCTTTAGAATGTCAGGTGACACTTTTAGGGTGTCAGATGACACTAGATGACACCTTTAGGGTATCATAATGACACCTTTAGGGTGTCAAGCCTGAAATGACACCTTTGGAAAACCTTTAGGGTGTCAAGCCAGAATGACATCTTGGGGTCTCAAAATAAGACCCCCAAAGGTGTCATTCTGGCTTGACACCCTAACAGTCATTCTGACATCCTAAATGTGTTATTCTGACGCCCTAAATGTGTCACTTGACAACCTAATTGTGTCATCTGACACCCTAAATGTGGCAGGTGTCATTCTGACACCCCAAATATGTCAAATTGACACCTTTACATGCTCATCTGAAGACCCAAATTGGACACCCATTTAAGTGTCACTTTTTTAGTGTACCTTTAAAATTAAATTAAACATTCGGTGACTAACGCTGGGAATAACATAACGTTTTGACTTATTTATTGAAGTGTTTTTGGATATGCGGTACCGTTAAAACAAAGTACTGGTATCTCTCTAAATTTCTTAGATTAAAAATTAATCTAATTGGATTGTCACTAAGGACAAATCCAAGTTTAGATTAAAAATTTAAATCAAAATAAATTGAAATATAAATCTAATAGATTGAAAATTTTATTCTAAATTCAGATTTGTCCTCCATTTTAATCAAAGAAATTTATGTTCCAATATAATACTGACAACTAGAACACCTTCAGTGTTAGTGTTATATTCGAGGCGTCCGTATATAGAGTGAGAAACAACAAGTTCAGAAAAGGATGTGTGGGTTATATAATACATATTTATAAACTTATGCATACATTAATAATAATAATTTATAACAATAATAATAATAACGCAATAATAGTAATATTTATTTTTATTAATAATATTATTATGATTATTATTATCATGGCACTATTATTATTTCATTATCATGGGTGTCGAAAGGGATGGAATGGAAGGACATTCCATATCTTTCTTTGAAGAGGGGCACCCTATGTCTCTCACGGTTTTTTTTTTTCACTAAAGTATGTTTTCCCCACCCCCATATCCGAAGTATGTTTTCCCCACCCCCATATCCGAAGACTGCATGCCATGATTCGTCAGTACTCCCACCATGCACGCGCCCACGCGTTGCACACACAATTTGGATTACCAAAGTCATGCATCACTATCTGTTCAATGTTTTATGATGAATTGACACAAAGCCTACAACTCTTAAGTATAAAATAATCGTTATAATTTAATGTTTAAATTTGAGAAATCACCTAGATAAAGGGAAATGTCATTTTGTTGGTGATTACAATTAGTATAAATGGAACATTAACTGCGACACGTATACATTGAAATGAAGTTTTGAAACCTTACTGTACTTCTTCCAACAATAAAGAAAAACGAAGACCTTGTCTTCCATCCAGCAGACAATTCCAAACCACACAGATAACACAACTTTTGGGTTGTCAACCACAATTGTTTGTCAGCAGATCACAGATCTTTTCACACCCATTCAACATTCTTATTTTTTTGGAACGAACTTGGGCGACGCGTGCAATGATGCAAATAATGTACATTTTTGTTATCCATTTCCGCAAGCAACACTTCATGAGCTAAATGAGACTTCAGGAAGAGTGGTTGAGAATTTTCTCCAACGGTTCTCCAGAGCATGGCCCGTTGTCGTTTTAGCTCTTAGTAAAAAATCATTGACATAAATAAAATTGTGTTTGTAGAGGCCTCCGTTTTATCCGTAAGTGATGAGTCGCATATTTTTAGCATCAGGTATATATATATATGTTTGTATTCCCTATTTATAAAATTCATTCTTCCTCCGAAATCGAAAACCGGAAAATGCAAACTAATTTACCTAAACCATCTCTGCCAAAGTATTTTTCAGAAAAATAATTGATAAATAACGTTGGGAAGGCAGCCTGTTCTACTAGATTGCCACTGCTCTCTAACTCTATAGCTCCAAGTGGGTGAAAACCATTCAAACCGTCGTCCGTGCTGGGCGCTGCCATTTGGAATATTGCAACGGATAATTGTCAGTTTGGGTGCTTGTAATACACACATAATTGTCATTCGATACAACCAAATTCCTGCCAAAAAAATATCAGTTGTTTGGATGTTTGGGTGCTATTGGGTGGTAAATTCGTCCTACCCATGGCACACAACGAATGAAATGACACATCAGTCCGTCTTGACTGATAAACCGCCTCAAATGAATACATCTTTTCACCTAAGCGCGCTTGCATTATGAGAAAAAGATAATCTGAGTCACATGATCTAGGTACACTATTATTACAAACCTTGCCACCTCTAACACATACATTATTTGTATCCTACCGATTAGTGTATGCAAAGCGGCACCCACAGGTATGTGGAAGAAGCGGAGGCAGCCATTGCTTTCTATTGTTTGTACTCTATGATTTTCTTCTTTCTTTGTGGTCTGGCAAAACATGCGGACGATGAATTTCTAAGATTACGTACGTTTTGCTCTCTATATATCTATAGTATAACCTCTTTGTCTAGCTCATTATGTGAGGTATTGAAAGAGCAACAGAGGAGCTACACCAGAATCAATTTTGCGCCAAGGCCAATTCTCCATGGGATTGGTACAATATTATTACAATTGTAGAAATAATGGTCGGCGATGTCCAAAAATCCTAAACGGTCATGCAATACAAATGCCTTCCGAAATGGTAATTTATCAATTATTTTTTACAAATCAGCTGGTTAATTTGAGACATAGCTTTATTTTAATTGATAAAGATATAAAGAATCGATGAGAAAACTGTAACAAGAAAATATCTTGCCTTGTGCTTAAATCTAAACCCCATCAATCCCCCTTAACCCGGGAAGCTTCGACAACCGCGCTATACATGCATGCTGCATGCATTCATGTTACCCCCCCTACCTTACCTACCACCCCGAAAGCTTATATCGCAATGTATACGTACTTTTCAAGAATTAACTCGTTAGTTCGTGCGTTAAATAACCAAAACTATGATGGACCACAAGATACTCGATGTTCCGACGAATAGTTTTATCAACATACAAAAGACCACCATCATCGTATGACATAATATATATATATTACTCAGCATAGCTCACGAACTCCTCTGTACAATGGATAAAAAACAAATTGTTAATATTGTTGGGCTGTCGTACTCCCAATTTGATAGCCAAAACAAAATACAAACAAAAAAAATGGCTGTACCAAATTGAAACGATGTGATTTCATTAGGCCCAATATGGCGTTAAGGATCAGGTGTATTTATTAGATATTTTCACAATAGATAGAGCATCGCATACATTGTAAGTTGCTCCTTAAAATTTGTCGCTTACTCTCCATCATTTTTCCGTTTTCTAATTTTGTACTTTATAAGAATACAAAAGAATTTCTTTTAATTTTACATGTAACCTTACAAACTACAAGCATTAATACCATGTGACATTTGACATTAAATTCACTGACACGTTACGTTCATATATAGCCTTGTTTTTAAACAGCTTGAAATACACATAATCTGTATATCTGTTTTTCATTAAGGCTGTTCAATATTACCGAACACGAGCTTGGTAGCATATAATCACACAGAAGAATATACAATAATAACATATTCTTATAGAGATCAATTTCATATGACGAAATTCAGAAATCAACCAATACAATTTCCGTATAATTGATCATAACTCTATATAATTATATACTATTTACAATGCTCACCAATTGGTGATTCAATTTTCTTATATAGTCTTAATTGCATATCAGAAAAATATTGCAGTGAAAATCCATGTCTCTTCTCTGATCTTTCTGATTATCAATATGATCATAATCGTTCGTCCCTAACATCGATATTGTCTGGCGTCCCGGTGAATTGGATCTCCCCCCGCCACTCAGCATTTCTTCAATCTTCAACTCGAGTGATAAGTTTCCGTGCGTTGCCGCCGCGATTCTGTTGCATTGCAGCTCTGCTGCCCATTTGCCGCAATACTGATCTCGAAGTTGTTCCGCTCTCTGAATCTGAAAGCATACTCAATTTGCACGTGGTGGTTTCCAGTGCTTTATGCTCGTAAAGAAGCGATGCTGTCTGAACGAAGTTTGTCAGCATCGTTCGTTTTCTCTTTCGTGGGATTTGATCCGGTTTCAGAGTTTTTAAGTTCGGGACTGTTTCTTTTCCGTTGGTCATGTTGGTGTTCCATGTCCTCGCCTGGGAGATCCTGACCCTTAAGTTTGGCCGGGCTCTTCAATCGACTTCTTATGGCAATGCCTTAAAAAGAGATAATAATTTCTGTAAGTTGATTGTTCAGATTTTCTGTTTAAGTATATATGAATAAGAAAAATAAGTACAAGCCCACATGTTCTATCACATCTTTCCAATTGTTTATGATATGTTAAAACGTTGCAATTTTGTCCGTTACTCAAACTCAATTTGACCAAGTGATATGGCCTATATATTACCACTTTAAAGATCCTAATGAGAGAGTGGATTTTATAAAGGACAATTGGAACCAAACTTAACCTTCCATTCTATCAGTATATCTTGTATCTGTGCATGGGAACAAAAAACTATCTGGGTCATAATCTCCAGCAGAAAGAACTACACAAAGCTTATAATTTGAAATTCCATCAGTTATGTATACATAGTTTTTTCCTTTTGTTTGATTGTTTTTTAGAAAGCTTATAATAACACTTTTTTTGAAAATCATAAAGTTGATGTACAGCCTACTTCAACCGGTCACATTGACAATTAAAATATTTCATTTAATAAACCGATTGTAATGGCAAAAGTCAAGTGAGAGAAAAAACACTAAAAATGGTGTCTTAATACTTCATGTGAAGCCAGTTTTAAAAACGTGTCTATAGTTTGACACATAGTCATGTCTCCTTTGTAGCCCTGTCCAAGTTGATGTCTCTACAAGGGATTGGGACGCAAGTCTTATTTCGTCATAACACTCAGTTTGTAAAAGGTGTCTTTGAAGCTATTTTGAGACGTGTCCTGATTTGAAGGACGCGTCTTCGTGTCTTTTGGCATTAGAATTGAATTCATATCTTTGATTTCTATTATTGAAGACCTGTCTATTGCCAGGACATGTCTGGAATGTAGTCCCAATATACCATTTTACGTGAAGTACCTCCAGAATTGGCAAACCAGTTTTCAAAATCCTCCCTCCCTTTAGTTCCAACAAATGACAAACAACTTTAACCTGGTCAGTTGTTTTCCACCATACAACATGTAATGATTATTAGAAATTTTTTTTTAAACTAAGTTGTTTTCTATTGAAAAGTAGGATGCCCAAGGTTAAAAAGATTATTGTTTTTGCCCATTGAGGTTTGTGAATTTAACAGGGAGAAAATGTTGACTACACATAAATGGCACCAAGGGCTGAATAGGCACTAATATTGATATAAGCAACAATTGAATCTAGAACAAACTTTTATTTGGAAGGACAAAATTTTACATTCACATTTGAAAACAAATTGTGTGTTTCTTACTTTCAATTCATCAATAAACCACTTTTGTAAAGGTAAATATTTAAAAATTAAATTAAATTTACAAATTTTAAAAATTTATGGCTTAAATTTTAAGATTCAAAATATTAAGCAATTATCCCACTTGAGCACATGCATGTAAACTCTTGGATAAACACTCAGTGCTTAGATTTAAAGGCATCGTGGAAATATGATATGCAAAGTGTTTAAAGGAAGTGACTTCTTCAATTCTAGAGAGCAGCATAGTGTTTATTTGCACAGCCATTTTTGAAGTGTTTAAAAAGTATAATTGCAGATTTTGGTAAGTACTACTAAATACTTTGATATACTATGATTACTGTATACATACTTTCCAAAGTATTCCAAAGTTATCAACAGAATTTAATAAATGCGTGGTAACGCGAATAATGTTGTTTACAGTATAATGGAGGCTATTTCTTGTTTTTAGAGATTCGGCCTCATGAAGGCAAACAAAACAACAACAAAAGCCCTTCCATCCCACGTGACATAAATTATAAACACTATAACACAGCTGCACGTGGGAATTTTTCAATCATTTCGGTCAGAGTTACCCATTTAACTTATTTGGTTTAGCTTTATACTCAGTGCGTCATAGAGCTTCTAACAACTGACGTACGAATATCATCATATAAACCAGAATTTTAAAGGGAATTTTTTGGAAAACATTATTTGCCCAAAGCACTGTAGTAAATATGCGGATAAACACACTCTTAAAAATTAAGTTAGAACAAGGCAAAGACCTTACCCAACAACCACGGTGCGCAGCATTCACCGTTTTCATCATCGGCTGATTTGAGGAGGCTCTCGGGTAGAGGCAGGGAGTGTCTCACCATGGCTCCGTACAAGCCGTACTCAGCCATCACGCTACTGCGTCCCCAGCATTTCTCGCGCTTCCTCCACTTGGCTCGTCTGTTTTGAAACCATACCTGTGAAAAACAGAGAACACAGACAGGATGATAATTTTTAATATGGGAAAACCGAAATGAGCAGTTTGCTTTTTGTTATAGGCATGATTTAGTCCCAGTGATACCAAATAGTTGGGACCAAATCATGACCAACAAAAGGTATACCTTATTTATTTTAAGTTCTAATATGATTTATTCATAACAATATTGTGAAAAAATGGCAACGATAAGTAATGCGTGCTATTATACTACTTGAAATAGGGTGTTATTTTTGAATTACGGTCTCTCAGCTCTTGTATCTCTCGGTCATTTTGATATTATTTTGCGTGTCATTTTGGAATGATTTTCCATGTCATTTTAAATCACTCTTGCAAGTCATTTTGTAATTCATATGCCATTTGTATATCAATTTATAATTCTGTTGGAGAAATCTCTTACACTGTCATTTTTATACTGCATTGGATCGGTCGTTGAAGTGGTGTTGCGACAAACACGTGACAACACGTAAAACACCTCTCGGCAAATTTTCACTTAATTGGAAAACAATTTACCAAAAAATATAACTGTACTAGTCGGGTAATGGGCAACTTCATAGGCCCTATAATGAAGGTCATATTTCATCTATCAAATTGCTTAGCTAATAGTCGTCCCGGGATTGCCGTTGAAACTTAAATACGTGTTTTCGTCGTTTGCGTTGGTCGTATGAGTACGTATATCAATCTGTCTTATGAAAATGCTATCTACTGTAGATAGCACGGGATAGCAATTATCGATTATGTTATGCAATAGATATTTAGAATTATATAGCTTGCGCGGATAACACACGCTATATGCTGCATGAACTTTATTGTATATATATGTAGGCTGTAGCACTGATATCATGTTACTGATAAACACACAACCACGCCAACCGCGTAATTTTTACAATGTATTTTATACAGTGCAGCATGCAATTGTGGTTAGTTTCGAGAATTATCAAAGACGCGCCTTCCAGATCAAAACTAATTTTTACATCAACATGCTATTTTGACGTTTCTTTCATCTAAAATAGTCGTTAATTTGTTTAAAAGCCGCGTCCATAATAAAGAAATCTGCAGAATAAGTTGTAATAGTGTAATCACTTGGGACCATTCCCTGTCTAATTTGATATATTAAAAAGTAAAATAAAGTAAAATGCAACGAAATCGGTATAGAAATATATCATTATTGAATAATACAGATGAAAACACCCGCCAAATGAAAACTGATAATATCTGAATGAAAATATGGCTTATTTGAAAAGTACCTTAGAGAATCATCTATAGCTCCGTCTGAATCGATAATTGGTGTAAATTATAGTCTTTGGAGAATTTACGAGCATCGCACGGTGGCTTTGTGGATTTAACTTGCATCAAGCTAAACTGGCCGATCCTGAGGTGCGATAAATTCGTTATTGCAAGATTACACTGTTATGCTTTATTCAAGGCTTGCGATATCGTAATGAATTTCTACGCTGAATGCATCAGACATAATAACGAGTCCCCGTGAATGCAACGTGGTGAAAAATACACTCCTTTCTGTCATTCATAACGCTTCTTTTTTTTAAACCCATTTGAACTTATATTGATAAGAATTATGTCCTCCCCATGTATAATTAAATTTCTTCGTTTGACGTGAAAGGAAAGTGAATTATTTTGCAATTGTTGGGTTTTTTGATAGACTATCATATCGCCTCTATAGATCGTATGCCGAGCAGATATCTGAACGCAATAAAGTGGGTTGTTGCTCGTTAAACAGGTTGAAATGGTTATAATAGTAATATACAGTCTATAGTTACGTAAACATTAGATATTGTTGGTTAAAAGTATACCCAGCTTTTGCCTAAGGTTTGCTCAAGTTTGACTAAGATTTTCCTCAACAGAAAGGGTTGTTACCGTATTAATCACTGAGTAAAATGATGTTGACGCGTACATTTGGCATGTATACAGCGACTTTACCATTATCAACAGAATTGCGCCAATGATTTCATAATTTGTGTTTTTTAACATTCTTTTAAATCTAAATGCCATTTTTAAAACAAAACACTTAAATTACTCTAAATTATTCAAACGCCAATTTGCAGTATTTATATATAATTTGATAAGAAAATAAATTGATGGACTATCATGCGCACAGGTGGACGGTGGACGCTACCAACTGTTTTTAATAAAGTGCCCATATCAATAACTGATAAAATATACATCTCCAATTTCACTTGTTAAAACGAAATGAACATGACCAGACAAATTAGCAAAACAGATAGTCAAGAGAGAGACGGCTTTCCTTTTAAAATTGTGCTCTCGTGGACATCAGGATTAAAACTCGATTCCAATCTAATATTGATCTATAATTGACCAATTGATTTTCTTTACACACTGCTTATAAATTATTTCTTTTCCTTTTTCAAGCGACACGCAATAACTTTATATGTTCAAGGTTTTCTGTAATGTATTAAGTGCAGGTACATTCGTCTATTGAACGTAGACAACTTTCTAATTGTATCTTTTTATGAGATTTTCCCGTGCTACAAAGTGGCATTTATTAAACTATTTTCTTCACGCTCTGACAACCCAATTACGTTTCCAAGTAATTTAAGGTTAAATTTTAAATTTTACTTTTATGAGAAAAATATGTAGAACACATACACACACTTTACACCAAATTGACAATTTAAAGTCCAATGTTGCTCATTTTCACGGCGTTTAAACCATGGGTATCACTTTTGACCCATATACTCCAATAAAATGATGGGAACAAATTGACTCTTGTAACATTGTAGTATTCCCTATTAGCGAGTTTATGATAAGTGGGTGTTAATGCCTCGTTGGTTATTGTTCGTTCTCTTGTAAAATGGATTGCCCAATTTAAACATTTCAATTTGAGTTCTAAGTGCAATTTGTAATGACAGTCTGTGATTACTTCATGTAATATGACTAAACACTTTGGAAAGTTTTTTTTTTCGTCGTAGAGGGCTGGCAATCTATCATGCACATATAATGCGTTTCGAACCTGTTGAATTCGTTTTGTAACATTCCAGTCGTGAAATACCAGTCTTAACTACATGACCATTGTACAGTTTCCATTTCATGTTATTACATTTTTTTCCGTAATTTGTAATAAATATTTGATACACACTAGAATGTCATACACGTAAAGGCATTTATGAGCGTTGGTAATTTGGATATTCACGGGCTTTTTTGCAGTAGTTTTTGGTTTAATAGTTTTGTATATGGAAAGATTAAATTCTAACTATATAGAAATAAATGTTTCATGGCTCAGTCATAATTACACTAGACTTCACTCTCTACTCTGTATCCTCGGAATAAAGCTCATGGAACAAAGTTGTTGCGAAAAGAAAACATGTATAATGCATAACTTTATAGTGCATGATGAATACGTTTTCACAGTATCCGTCGGCATATTTTCAACGACACTCTAGATATCGTTATATTACTTATGTAAACTTTTAGTAATACACTGATAAACCTGATGTGCATCGCAGATATTGGAATCACATAACACTTGCTTATATAGTGTTTATTCTAATGAGCGGAGAAAATCGATTCAATCAGAAAAAGTTTGACGGCCTAAAAACCATGACGTCTGTTTTTAAAGAAACACGAAGAATCGCAAACCTGGTATATGGGGCACAAAACCTGATAATGCATGCTAATCTTGTTTATATGTTCTTGTAAGGCGTAATTATAATGATCTGTGTATATTACAATTCAGAAGAAATATGAAAAAGAATCTTTGGTAATGTGAGCAGAGAAAAAAACCATCCTACTTGCTAAGACAATTTGATACATTACATGTCAAATTCTCTGCTATCTTCAGTAGATCGCATAGTGCACCTGAACCACTGGTGATGCAAGGTTGTTGAACGTGCGCGTTTTTCTCTCTATGAATTGGATTTTAATTGCATGCCAATCTCTTCAACTATCTCTATTCACGCTCAATTGCGAATCATTTCTTTCGGTAAAATGATATACCCCTTGCGGTGTAAGAAATTAAAAAAACCACTATGCGGGTCAAGTCATAAAAAGCACTTTGTAAAATATGAAATCGACTTGTTTCTATATACCCGTAAATAGTGACTATACTAATTCGCCATGCAATATCCAAGTCCTCCTTTCACCTATAATGCGTACGTTTTTTAAGCTTGACATGGTTACGACCCAACCCCCTCCAAGGAATACTGAAATCAATGACAGTGACAAGCGAATTACAGGTAATAAATTTGCCGCGTAAAATTGCTTCAATTATAAAGTTGAAGTAATGTTATAGAGGCAGTCTCATCACTCATCGGAAATTAGAAATCAGGATGCGCGTCTCTAGCAAAATCAATATCATTTGAATACACTTGGAGCTAGAAACAAGGCCGCAATATTTTCATTAGCATCGGTTACACGCATAATCCTCTGGTTGGGTCCTCTCATCTTCACCGACGATATAAATAATCCTCTTAATTTTTAGAATCTTTTTTTTATCTTGTCAACAATTTGGGAATCATAAGAACGTGAAAGGAGGCTTTAGTCTCTCATTTCATCACGAGCAGATTTCCAATTTCATATTTTTCAAGATAGAAGCTTATATAACAAGCAAACATCGCATACAAGGTTTATTATAAGCTATGCGATGATCACGACGTGATGTCCCCTTTTCACACGGAGCTAATTCATCTTCTCGACTCGCTATCTAATATAGTCGTTAAAACTTAATATTATATACTATAAGCTAATTTCCCAACTGAAAAACAATTGCCTGAAACCACTCGGGTTATTAGCTCTGATAAAGACATTTTAACATTTTAAAGCTTATCCCATATTATAGTTTCATCCTCCTTTCATCGGATCGGAGGCAAAACAAACAAACGGACTTTCAGAATTAAAATGTATATCATTAACAGTTTTCCATTTGACATATTACTCGTTTAACGAAATAGAATCAAGGTAGACGGTATGGACACTATAGTATGAATTATTTTGCCATGCCTGCGATGACATGACTAAAGTACAATGGCATGTTTTCGTTGCTTCTTTGTGAACATGGCCTAATCATTATTTGAAATAATTATTTTTTTTAAAAATCAAAATAAGTTCTTTTCCATTCATCAGCTCACGGCTTAATAAAATTGAGGTTGAAATTAGTCATTTCAATATGTATAAGTTACTTTTAGAAATGATTGTACATTTACAGAAGATCAAGTGGTCTGACCTGCTCAATACACTGCAAAAACAGTGCTTAGAAATTAAACACTTTCTAAACACTATCTTGCACCACGTTTCTAAACATTTTGAAATGTATGTTCAATATCTAAACACCTTATATCTAAACATGTTTAAAATCTAAACATGTTTAGGGATTTGACATTAGGTGTTTATACATTTGATGCCAAGTGTTTAGGAAATAAACATGTCAATTCTCTAAACACTAATTTGCACCACGTTTCTAAACACTGTTTTGCAGTGTAGATTTTTAACATCACTGTAGTGGAGACTTTAGTATCACCTAGTCTATAGCTTAATTTCCGCGGTTTTACGGAAATAAAAGATGCGGTTTGATACGTTCAAAATTATAAGAATGTAACTGCATTCTTCATTTCAAATATTGCAAACATCTCTGCTATACTCACTTGTATTCTATCTTCAGGTAAGTCTGTTTTTAGCGCCAGCATCTCTCTGGCGTAGACGTCGGGGTAATGAGCGTCGTTAAATGCCTTCTCTAACTCCTCCAACTGATAACTTGTGAAAATTGTTCTGAAATAATAACAGAAGTAAAGTAACACTTAAGCAAAATGACATTGAAATCGGATTTAAGGGTGCAACGAGAGATTTCACATATCAGGTGTCCCTAAAAAAACGAAAGTACTGATTTTTGCCCTGATGTAAAGCTTTCCATTAAAAATATCCCCATCTGAAAGGATTAAGTTGAGAAATGTTTCTTTAGTACAAAAATTGTGAAATTTATAATTTCGGGGAGCAAATACGAAATTCGGTCTATGTTTTGCATTGAAATATAAGCAAATCGAAATCGCCTTTTTTCTCTCTTTTGAGACATTTCTGTTGCGAAATACAAGGCAAGAAATCTATTGAGTGTCTAATCTATATGAAATTAATATTATGACACAATATTTGGGTGCCTCAAAATCTCTCGTTGCACCTTTAATCATCTGACTTTTTACAAACTTATGTACTTTTTATCCACAAGTCAAAAATTATGTATAGAAAAAAAATGGGGAATTGGGTGTGTAGATGATGTGCCTATATTTTCTTTGTAAACTAAACTTAGCTTAACTGTGATAATACGATTAAGGGCATTTGATGCATGCAAATACACCAAAAAAATGCCGAAACAATGTATCTTTTTAAAAAATAATGTAAGCTTCAGTAAAATTTCCCTGCAATCAAACAAATACAGAACCGATGAACCAAACTGACGACAAATATTAACGCCAAGTGTAGTTTGTAGTGCGCGTCTCAGTGTGCCCACAACTTAATTGCGGCAGGACCTTGGGTATTTAGTGCTGTAAGATCTAAATATTTTCTGATGGATCTAAACAAACGTGATTTGTTTTGACAAATTACGGGCTATAGGCCAAGCAGTACATGTTTACCTTAACAACTATTAACATGACTTTTCGTTAAGGTTAAGGTGCATTTTTATAATTCAATGATAATTGAATAAGGAGTAAGAGTTAATCCAAATGTTGTATTTTGTTTAAATAAATCATTGTTAATCCTTGGGGCTGTAACAAGTTCAAACCAACTTTTTAATGACTACACGAGAACACTGTTTTTAACAATTTATTTTAGGTGATAAGCAGATACCAATGTATGAATAGGCAATTGAAATGGCAATATAATACGAATTCCATCTCATTCGTAAACAAGAGAGACTTGCATTTAGATATACATTGTTTGTTTTATACTCCAATGTTTTAAGTTGGGTTAAGTGATCTAGGCACAGCGTACCGTAGAATTGTAATTTCCCCTACACATGGGGATGGCGCACAAAAGTAAAGTCATCGAGTGAAACGAGTCCGATCTAGCCAATTTTAATGAAGGTCCGTTGAAGCGCAAAAAACGAGCCGGACCATTTTCAATCGGAACAAGCCAGTTTTTAGACTAAATTCGATCAACTCGTTCAAATCAAGAATTGATGGCCAATTTGTTTGTTTTGGCATAACAACTCCTTGCCGGAAGGAAATTAATATTGACGGTGCATTGGCGGACAAGCAGCTTCGCACATTCATTGTATTTTTTCAGTGCGTCAGCTGATTTCGAATGGTATGCAGGCGCTTGTAATGAGCAATGCCAGTTTAGGTGTGAGAGTCAACAGCTGAAAAGTGATGAGATGAGGAAGGTTGTCCTTTGACTGCCTGCTTTCGTTCATGGAATGGATTTGCACTTCTGTCCAATCAAATGTCCAAGCTGTCCTCAAAATGCCCCCCGTAAAATTTGAAAAAACATACGAAATTACTGTCCCAGCACGGGGAAGGATTTTGGACATATTAACTCTTCTTCTTATTCGAAGACCTTTCAATTCTCCACGTCGACCCCATACATTTGAATCCAAAATACTATCGGATTGGCAACGGTTTCACCCAAACCCATCCCTTTTTCGCGAAGGAGGATATAATTTATCAAAAGTCTCTGTTTTGAAAGTCGACGGACCTACTTCCACTCGTGTTTATGGAAGTGTTTTACCCCAACCCACCCAACGGACAAGCGTAAAACTTGTGCTCCGTTTGCAAATTATATTCGTACTGTTTCATATTTGAAGTGGTTTTAAAACAATAAGAGAGTTAATAGAAACTGATACTTACCCACCCTTTATCTCTTTGAGTAATTTTCGCCTCAAAGTAACATTTGCTTATGTTTTTGAGCTATTTTAATTAATAATCGATCGTCAAATTTTGCACCCTCCCCTATAGACGGAACTAATTACGGTACACAACTTCAGCGAATTTCCCACCAAACCTGGCTTCTAACAAGAAGATCGTTCGACCATCAAACCGCAGCATCTGATGTGTGGTATCGCCATGCCTTCAAGTTCAAAGTTACTAACACTAATATGCCTGCGGGCATTGCGAATCACATCATGGTTGAGCGCCAAACCTTTTGAAAATAAGGGTTCACGTTTACAAGCCATCAGACGTCTGCTTGCCTCGGGCAATGACATTCGCTCAATTGTATTTTCGACCAAAAAGCTAACTACCTAAACCAAGAGTTCTAGTGTTTAAGATGTAAAGGTTGTGAGTTTTGGCATGGATCGTATTGAAACGTTGTGTATCTTTTACGTGCCTGTGTTTCTGTATTTCTTGTCTGTTTTCCCCATTTTAATTGTCTATTCTTCCGCCGGTACAAAGATGTACCGTTGTAAAGATGTCGTCTGTTTGCCGCGTGTAATGTTTGTCTCCTCATATATAATATGTCTATGCCATTCCTCCCCTCTATTCTATCAAAATGTTCGGTTTGTCTATACTGTCTTTAATATGTCCTTCTGTTGGGGGTATGTTTGTGTTATTCTGTATACATGCTTTTGAACTTAGCTGCGCGTTATAACGCACCTAACACCTGTTGTTATGTGCTGTCTTCTGTAGATAGCATGTTGTTTTGTTACAGAGAGAGGGACTATAGCCTATCTGAAAAGGTGCAAGCCCATTCTATGCATGCTCATATTGTACGTGTTTACGCTGGTGGTACGCGAAATTCACGTAATAGATGACGTAAGATGGGCCAACACGGCGGCAGGATTTTTTTGGCGTTGGGTTTGCGGAATATTATGTATAAAGAAAACTTGATGAGGAACATGTTGCTTAACCCTTTCAACACGCGGAATTAATTTGTTAGGATTTCATTTCTTGAACGGTTCACCAAGATTTCATGTCTAGATCTATCAGCATAACAATTCACATGCATTCTCCATGGCAAAAAGCATTGCCCGAAGTGGTTTGTAAAGCACATTATAAAAGTGAAAATATACCAAACTTCATCTTTTGGATTGTCCAATTTGATGATACCAAAATATATTGAATGTATTTTTCAAGTATTTTATATTTGCAAGAAAGAAGAAACGCCTAGGCGGTTCTATCGGGCCGAAAGCTTATAGTTTCATTTATGTATTGGAGGGCGGGTGGTGAATGGGTTGTTGGGCGGCGGTGCGTGAGTGCGTTTGTGTGTGTCCGAGAGACAGAAGAGGTCGATGGCAGCAACAGACAGACAGACAGACAAATCAGCATGGTGACTCACTGTGTCGACCTTCTTGCGGCTTCTTCTTGCCCAATTTTTCACACGACCACATTGTTAATCCCGGTTTGCAAGGAACCTCTGTCTGGACTACCGCACGAATCCTCTTCAATGTCTGAATATAGAAAAAACAATTATTGTTGATTAGTTGATCTTTGTTATTGATATGATTGGTTCATACTTCACTGGTTAATGAATGGTTTGATTGACAAAATGATTTTAATTTAGACTAATAGTGGTTTGATATCAATTGACAAAGCCATATTTTGTCGATTAATCAAGTTGATTGAATTGATCCTATATAATTATAAAATTAATATTTCAAATAATCATAGTTTGCTCTCACAGAAAACGACGACTTTAAAGTTCAACTGATAGGTGTGAAATGTCCAGTGTAATCTCTTAATACTCAATTCAGACTGTCATTTATTTTTAATGACTTGCTGACTTCAAATGGGGAGAAAAGACTCAAAAACTGATATCGATTCAAACTAATTGGTTAACAAAAGGTTTTACGATCTTTCTACGATAAAATATCAAAATCGCGTTCCAACATGTTCCCAAGTTAACCTTGAGAGGCGGCATTTTAGTATCACCTAATTTTTTTTTTACCCGATTATAGAAATTGTTGCATGTTGCTCTATTCTATACAGCACACCTTCTACATGTCTTATGCTGGTTGCTAAATGTTACCAACAGTATAATTAGACATTAAGGAAATAGGGCGTTTTGCAGATACAACCAAGGTGACCCAAAAGAGTGATTGAATTAAGCGTAAATGAAGTCATAATTTAGGCCCTAGTAACACGTCTCAATGTAGTCACTTCACTGTGTAGTTGGCCATTACCAGGCCCGCGTATCGTTAATGAATTTCCCAACTCAATTGGGGGACGTCAATACGACAGTATTTAGCCCATATTTAAGAAAATGGCGCGCCTTTTACCCTAATTTATTTTTCAAATTCAAAGTGAAGAGATGCATACTTTTTTCTTCTTCTTTTTCAACACAAGGGATGTTCTTTTATATTAATCATTAATGTCTGTGTCCTTGACTTTAGACAATCGCAGATGAGTGATTATTTTCTTGCAAATACAATTTAAGGAAATCAAAGGCTCTTTACGTGCACTTAATTTGTAATTAATTTGATGTTCCGTAACAATAAGCTGTTAAATTAGTAACCGCGCAATCGTTCACAGGATCGAAAATCACGATTTCTTGTAAAGTTACAACGCGAACGCATATGGATTTTTTCTTTCACTTGTGTTTTCTTTTCTTCAAAGTAAACTTCGCAAAGTCACAATTCAAAACTTGGTACATTCCTCTGGGCGTTAAACAATAAAGTTGTGGTTAATAAAAGTTAATTATTATGTTGTTATCCACTTTGACGATTAAACGTTAATTAATCAACGATTTCGCAAATATTACTTGAGGCGTGAGGCTGTCGGTAGTTAATCCGACGACACGTAATTTGTAACAATAAAAACAGTGTTTAATCTGCAAGTCGGACGGGAACAGAAGTCACATTTTTCTTGAAGCATTGGGCAATATGATTCATACAACTTTTATTTTACCGAGTGGGCAAAAACCAAAGAGATTTGTCACCGTGTGAAGCCGCCTCCAAAAATATACCACGAGTTTTAAACAGCGGTTGGCATGTCCAGGCCCGTGACTGGCAGGAACATGAAAACAAAAATCATAATTCGATAAAATAATAATAAGTATGAATGAATAAGGAACGGTCGCTAGTCAAGTCCGGTCTTGTACTGCATGATCGTTATTAAATTTATTGGTTTCTGTAACAATTTCAATGTTTTTAACAATAGAATTGTCACATTTGGAACACCTGCATGCTCGTAACAGTTATAAGGTGTATCACCATCACCATTATCGTCGGCCTTGATGAAGTAGGCCCATTCTCTTTAAATAAAAAAAAAAACATTTAGAACTTGAATAAAAAGTTTGTGGATAGTAGAAGCAAAATTGTGTAATAATAATAATAATATTTATTTGAATTACTTGCAGAATACATAAACAGAAAATAAATATATATATAGTACATTCAAAAATTGACAATGCAAAAGCAAGTAATTCTGGATAAGAGAATGGGTTGCAAAAAACCCGATCACAAAAGTGCTCTCATATCTCATATCTGTAAAGGGTCTACAATAACTACCAAAGGTGTTAAACCTTTTTTTGTAGTGGGGGGTAAACGAACTCCTTAAATAAGGCCCCTATGATATTCTGCTCCTGCTCTATAAGGAGATGAATTGTCGATCAGGTCCCTGTCTGGTCACGCTTGAATGCACAATGCAGATATCCGCTAAACTACAAACGCATCCACATAGCCCAAAATATTTTAATATTGAGTCGTCCAACTTCTAAGATTTTGTGTACGTATTCGGGCCTTAATTTCATTTTTTGTACAAAACTGTAATTTTGGGTTTGTTTTGTTTTTCTTCTTCTTTGTTTGCTTGCTTTTTTGTTTTGTTTGTTTGTTTTACGTTTTTTATTTTGTTTGTGTGTTGTTTTGTTTGTTTTACTTTCTTAATCTCTAAATTTGTTAGATTATAAATTAATCTAATTGGATTGCTGTCAGGGACAAATTCAAGTTTAAAATTTAAATCAAAATACATTGAAATATATATCTAATAGGTCAACATTAAGAATCATCCTCTATTTTAATCTAAGAAATTAAGAGAGTAAGGTTATAAACCTTTATGTACATGTATATTGAGCCTTACTGAAAAAAATATAGATTTAAAATTATGAATATTTACGAAAAACATTTAAAATCATTGATATGAAGTATTTTTCTAAATAGTCACTTCGATGGACGATTTGGATTTCTCAATATTGTGCACAGTGCATGCAATGTACCCATATCTAACAGATGTCACCTCAACGATTGCCAATCATGCTATGAAAAGGCCCATAGCACACCCCGTGGTCTTTAATCACTTACGAATAACAGAAAAGACACTGTATACATAATTACAATATATATAATGTAAATAGCTCTTGTTTAATACGCAACGTCGTCCTGCAAACTAAACCAGAGGACAGAACACACGGGTAAGTGATCGGTCCCAATAATAGCGACGCAATTCCGTGTCAATTGTGGTCGCGCTTCACGCGTATAACATTAAATAAATTACCAGGTCGCTCAATGAATAAGTACGCTATCATTTCGTGAGGATTGAGCAATTTTTATCATTAATTTATTGCCTGCCATGGGGCAGGCATACTAGAATAGGACCGTTGGGGGACATACGTATAATTTCTCAGATTTTTAATTACCGCAATTTTAAGAAATCACATAGGTCTAATCACAGAGTGGTCCAATAAATATGTCTGTTGAGAAGTCGAGCTACTGTCGTAAAAAGTGACATATTTCTATGCGTGTTGTTATTATAGCAAGTGTGAATTAAAGTACTAATTTGAGTTTTAATTTGCTTTTAATGGCCATAGATATGTTTTTAATAGCTATATAACCATAACAGTCAAGGACTATTTTGTAGTCAATATTAAGTATTTCAGTTTGGTATGGCCAGTGGTTTATTACGACAGCGAAGCTAACTGGGGCCGCGGTATTATATCATATTTATCGTTCAAATTGTTGAAGTAAAATATAATTAATGAACTCAATTATTGGACTTATTAATTGAATAGCGCCTTTTTTTCACTATAATACTCGCAAATTATTATTATTTTTATTTTAGAGTTCCGAAATGAAGGTCAAAAACTAAATGATAATTGATTGTGTAAGTTTTCATATATTACCAATAAATTACGCCCCACGAGGGAAAATATCGTTTACTAACCACTTTTGTTATAAATCAAATGATTGTAGTTAGATTATAGTCTCTTATAATAGTAATTTACCATATTTAACACTGAGGCCGAATCGCTTGTCGAATCCAAACCATGTCCCATTTCCTTTCCTCACTCCTTATACATCGGGTTAAAAGTTAAGTATATATCAAAATGCCCCATCTCTCTAACTTATCTGCTGAAGACAGCAAAATTGATCGATATTCGTGTACAATTCTTACTGATAAATCGAGAAAATATGGATGTGTTCTTAAGCATCTATCATGTGACTGTGCTGTAATTGCCGTCTACCGAAGATAGCAAAAACACGTGTCCTTGTTACATGTATCTTTCCGAAAGCTCATCATCATCATCATCATTGTAATCTTAAAATTCGATTACAATAATAATGTGGAATCATCATCATCATCATCGTCATCATCGTCATCGTCGTCGTCGTCGTCATCATCAATCTTACACTCGATGAACTTTCGGAAAGATACGTGTAACAGGGACAAGTGTTTTTTGCTTTCTTCGGTAGACAGCAATTATAGCACAGTCGTCATCAACACAATCAGAACTTCAACACCACTATTTCTCAATATTTCTATGGTCCAATGTGAGATGTTAAAATGTTAAAAAAGACGTTAGTATCAAATTGGCAAACCATGAAGGACAAATGAACGATTTAAACAACATGATGAGCACTGTTTCTAAATACAACTGTAAAAGAGTAACCCGTTAAACGGGTCAGAAATTTATGAAAGCAAATGATACTACTGAATGATACTACTGAAGGGCAACACAATACAACAAAGACATCGTTGTATAGCTACAATGGTACAATGAAAATGTAACAACAAAACATATTTGAAATGTATATAGTTGGCGAGCCCTGACAGTCCAATGGTGTCACACGATAAAATAGTATCTTGTCATTCTTCATTGAGAATCACGCGTATTTTTTTTTTCATGGACGTCGTGTTTCCTTTAGCAAGCATCGATTATTTGGTGACGGTGGGACATCCCATTTAACAACAGCTAACGGCTATTTGATCACATCCATATACCACGATATCATCATTTCATTTAGCTATACTACGGCCCGCCCAGCCTATACCGCCCAAGTGCTATTCAATAAGCGCCTTTCCTGAACACAAGTGGCAAGCATATCCCGTTGAATTGACACTTATGTTCCATGTACTTGAGACTTGTTAAGGACACGATCGCCAGTGATAGACGTCTCACTACTGGAATTACCCAATCTGCATGAGGTGTGTTTTTTCTACCACCTTCCACTTAATCATTGTATATATAGCGCAGCCTCTTTTATTATGCTTATATCCAATTTCATGTAAAATAGACAAATTGTATAGTGGAATTGTTTTCAAAGCTGGCAAGTTGATCAGTTTATTTGTTGTCTAAAAATGGTAGGCGATATTAGTGAAGACGTTGGCATGTTTCAATTATTAGCGAGGTATTTCAAATGTTAAGAACTGGACTTCGAGAATTACAAGGCTGCTCTTTTAACTTATGTCACGCAGCATAGGAGAGAAGTCTCAATTCCGTATCTAATATTGAATAAACATTCTTCGGGCTATCCCGTCCCATGGTGGAGACATTAGAGCCCAGTTGTCGTATCGTGTCTGTGAGTTTCATTGTTGTAATTTCTTATTACGCTTTTTACTACAGTCCGAAAGGTGAACCCTTTTCGTAGCCGGGCTAATTTCACAAGAGCGCTGAGCGGCATGCCGCCCGCGGGCATGAAACGTCGTATTGGGATTTTGTGTTTCACATATCGGTGAGCAAAGATGTGAACTACAAGATATAAGTGATATTTTATCCTGGAATTCCGAAATATCTGAAGAACTTTTTAATAGAGAGTAAGATTATGTGAGAAATTAGAGAGAGTCAAACCAGAGACCTCTTTGCTAGCGCTTAGTCTCACCCCAGTACTTTTACTTTGAGCTAGAGATAGGCCTATGTGAAAACGTGGTTGTCCTAAGGCGGTTTTAATCCTGAAAAGCTCAACATGTTCGATGGATTAACAGACTGACAAACATGCAATAATTGTAACCTGTGCAGTAATTATAATCCGTGAATAACTTAGATATTTTAGTTGCTATCTTCAGTAGATAGCAATATGACACATGGACATAATTGGGCTTAACCTCAGATGTCTCCTTTGACATATTCTAAACGCCAAGTATTGCTATCTTCAGTAGATAGCTGTATTAATTAATAAGATACAAAGATACCAAATATATCTAATGTCACTCACTTGAAATGGGGGTTATATTCTTCTGTATAAAGATAGCTCAACAAGACAACAGGTCATCTAATGACTCGGCTTAAAGATTACCGTCTTGTTGATATTTAGATATAGGTTTGCATATATATGATAAGAATCTGAGTATATTCAATAATTGCACTGAAACTGAGGAGAGGTTTGCAATACTTTATATGCGCATATCAAGTTGCAGATACATAATTTAGACCTATTTGTTGCTGTTGTGAGTGTCTCTAGGAAATGGTATTTATATAGGGTACTCTGATTGTAATGATTATAACAATTTAACAAAATCCGTTACTGTTCGGAAAATTTGACATGCCACTCACGTATCAGGAAAACAAACAGCCTGAAGCAAAAGTCCTAATTCGATTAGTCTAGAAATCAATAACCCTACAACACACATGCAGCAGGCGACGCTGTTTAAAATAAGCACCAACTAGCCTTTTTAGTTCTAACAAGTTGACCTATGAGGTGAAATTTATCGTTCCCGCCCCGCCACTGAAGAAATTGTCTAACGGGATATCGCAGCAATCACCGTAATGTTTCTGTCTGCATTGGGCTAAGGCATACAGTCCGACTACTCGAGGCCGTTCTGTAACTTTCCTATTAACTAATCTCGATATTACTGTACGCGGCTTGAAAATTTGATTAGGTAGGAAGGGGTTTGCAAAGGAGAATGATGTGAAATAATTGGTAAGTGTAAGTGGTCGTACTTATCATGTGTCACAATTCACCGGAAGGTTGAAGGCAGATATTTTTGGAGCTTATAATAAGGTAGTATATATCTGAAGAATTGTCGGCGGAGTGTATATGGGTTTTATTCCGCATGACCATCGGCGACCCGAAAGGCTAGGGAAATACAAACCGATACAAACTTCTGGCGGTAAATCATAAATTTCACTTTCTGCACTCATAGAATTTCCTATAATCAAGTTGGGTGTTAAAAGGCGCGGTAGAGTTAATTAAATCAAGCTACTCTTGTTAGTAATCGAGACAGATATAATACATATTTTTCAATTTTTTGCAATGATCGCTGAAAAACAATCTCAACTTAGTGTGTTGTACAACCCACTGCCACACCTTTTTGTAAATTGGAAAGCCGCGGGGAGAAAGGTTTGCAACTCCGAAATTTTGCTGGCCAATACTTCAACCTTCCATACAAAAAGGGAAATAAAATACAGGGGGTATACGAATAAACAGGCATGGATAAACTATGAGAATGAATAGGTAGATTGGGCCTAGAATTGATTTTGTTATTTCATTATAGAGTAGGCCTATAGGCTATACTTAATTATTCAGCGATCTTTACAGAAATATAACCAGTGCGATTAGTTTTTACATATAATAAACGAGTATTACAGGTTCCATCCATCTTAATTCTGTATTCCCATCTCAGATCAAATCCTTACAACGTGTTCAATGCATGTGTATGGGATGATAACCACGATTTCTTCAATACTTTCTTTTACAACATAATTACCTGCTTTTTATTTCGGACAACGCGAACTAAAACTACACGGGCATTTGAATTTCTTCGACTCATTTTATGGACCGGGTTGAAGCTAACCTATTAATGTTAATAAGATGAAGCAATTCACTGTCCAAACATTGACCCGTGTGCTTCGCGTAACAAGACACATTTACATACACACTGTTAGCTATATTTAACAACTGCACACACTTTACCTATTTAAAGTGAGTGTCGAGAGTAAGTGTTGAGAACTTGCAAAAAATTGGCTTTCTGTAAATGGATTGTATATAGCTCGCGGCCTGCAACAGGAGCGCGCCAACTTAACTTGCGCAACACGTATAGGGGATCAGGAATCAGACGAAGAGTTGTTATAAGAGTGGCTATTTCCCCCGGAAAACACCCCTATCTAATAAATCGACCAAATGGATGAATCTACGTGCATGTAGTGCCAGCCAATCTGTGTACTCAAATGACCACTCGCTCATTGGCCCGTTTCCCTTCTGGCCACTCACTTTACCGAATTGAAACATGTAAAGCCTAATTTGATTTGCTTCGAACCGAGTTGTTATTGAATTAACACGGTGCTGAAAGAGCCCTCCGAATAACCCGCGCGAATCAATGGGCAAGAAATTAAGTCGAAACCCTGACGGCGTCGTCAGCGAGCAATTTCAGATTACTTAATCCGTGTTATCACATGGATTTATCCAACATCCCAGAAGGTGTTTTTTTGCCATAGACTAGAAAACACATGAACTCTCGTAGTAAGTGATTTTGTGGGAAAATGAAATCTAGAATTTGCGTTATATCAAGCGTGTCGCGTAATTTTCTCAAATCCGTTTTAAAATCGTCGCGACGAGACGCGGGGAATATTTTCCACCGGAGAACCATCATGTGTAGTTTGTGTATGTATTTTATATAAATTAGCGAAATTCCAGCGATACGCGACAAGCTCGCACTGGTGTGTATTGAGTCTCGTCTGACGTATACACACGGATACATAAAGCCATTATACTGTCCCCCCAATTACGGAAAGATGTCTATATCGAACTTTGCATATTGGGTTTCTCCGTTTTCCTCGCTGTACCTTAATCAGGCGCACTCCCAAAAGGCGCGAAAAGAAACGAAAGATGAATTAGCCCTAGAAGTGCTTTCAAATACTAGTGCGCTTATAGTACGCCAACCAGCTTTAGATTACAGCTATGCGGCAAGTTAGCCGTGTCCAAGCGATAGATTTACGCTCTTCGGGGGCATAAAACTGTCACTTTGCACCTTTTTCTTTCATTACGGGGTGTTAGCAAATTTATGCTATAAAACACGGCACTTTTTCTGGCTTGCAGATTCTTCCAGCGCGGGTATCATTTCTCTTAAACCATGACAAAACCGTGTTGCGCCCTGGGTTTTCACCTCTTGTTAACGTTTCGACCCGGGGGTTAGCAGATCACCGTGTCTTAGGAAGATGTATGCCCTTCGGTATAATGGCGAATTAGTAGTAGATACGTCCGGTGTCAATATCAAATAAATAAATAAGTCAGATTTGGGCAGCTTCTCTAATAAAATAATTCAGATTTTACATTAAATTTGGTTGTGATATCGCGATATGTTGCGTACAGTGATACAATTCTGCAGTGCATCGTATTTTGAAAGTGCAAATATAACAAACATTTCGAACTCATATCCAGATAGATATAAACTTGTGTAATATTGGTAGATGGTCCAAAACTGGCAAAGATGTGACCTGGGATATGACCTCGGAATGACATTTTTTACCTTTGGACCAAATCCCAAACTCGATAACATCGTCTTGGTCGCCAAATTCATGTCCCATTGAAATGTAACAACGAGTATATGTTCCCAATGAAACATGTTCTTTGCTTGTATCAAAATCAGTTTACCCTATATTGTGATTGTAGGTGCTAGTTGGTGCACACGTTTGGGCCACACAGAGAAATGATGTTTAAAAGTTTAAACAGTTGCTTAATGGGGTACAGTCCGCCCGTTTAATAAACAACTCTTTCAAAAAAAAAAAAAAAAAAAAGGAAGATGTATGCCCTTCGGTATAATGGCGAATTAGTAGTAGATACGTCCGGTGTCAATATCAAATAAATAAATAAGTCAGATTTGGGCAGCTTCTCTAATAAAATAATTCAGATTTTACATTAAATTTGGTTGTGATATCGCGATATGTTGCGTACAGTGATACAATTCTGCAGTGCATCGTATTTTGAAAGTGCAAATATAACAAACATTTCGAACTCATATCCAGATAGATATAAACTTGTGTAATATTGGTAGATGGTCCAAAACTGGCAAAGATGTGACTCGAGATATGACCTCAGAATGAACTTGTTGACCTTTGGACCACGTCATCTTTCCCGTCCCTAGCCCGTATATACAACATGCATGTTCAATAAACCCCAAACTCGTTCTAACATCGCCTTGGTCGCCAAATTCATGTCCCATTGAAATGTAACAACGAGTATATGTTCCCAATGAAACATGTTCTTTGCTTGTATCAAAATCAGTTTACCCTATATTGTGATTGTAGGTGCTAGTTGGTGCACACGTTTGGGCCACACAGAGAAATGATGTTTAAAAGTTTAAACAGTTGCTTAATGGGGTACAGTCCGCCCGTTTAATAAACAACTCTTTCAAAAAAAAAAAAAAAAAAAAGGAAGATGTATGCCCTTCGGTATAATGGCGAATTAGTAGTAGATACGTCCGGTGTCAATATCAAATAAATAAATAAGTCAGATTTGGGCAGCTTCTCTAATAAAATAATTCAGATTTTACATTAAATTTGGTTGTGATATCGCGATATGTTGCGTACAGTGATACAATTCTGCAGTGCATCGTATTTTGAAAGTGCAAATATAACAAACATTTCGAACTCATATCCAGATAGATATAAACTTGTGTAATATTGGTAGATGGTCCAAAACTGGCAAAGATGTGACCTGGGATATGACCTCGGAATGACATTTTTTACCTTTGGACCAAATCCCAAACTCGATAACATCGTCTTGGTCGCCAAATTCATGTCCCATTGAAATGTAACAACGAGTATATGTTCCCAATGAAACATGTTCTTTGCTTGTATCAAAATCAGTTTACCCTATATTGTGATTGTAGGTGCTAGTTGGTGCACACGTTTGGGCCACACAGAGAAATGATGTTTAAAAGTTTAAACAGTTGCTTAATGGGGTACAGTCCGCCCGTTTAATAAACAACTCTTTAAACTTTAAACAACTTTTCAAATCTAATTTGACATTCGACCTCGTCATTTGTTATGCATGCTATACAAAGTTCCTTGCGTCAATCCAGGTTTGAAGGCAATTATTATACCTGTTTTCACGCGGAATCCACTCGTATTTGGACTACATCTTTCAGAAACCAAAGAAAACGCTAATTGAGAGTGTAACTGTACGGTTATAACAAGAAACCAAAGTACTGAAGTCACAGGTCATTAATTGGATGTTTCTGCTGAGGAAAAAAGGCAAAATTTGGGGATGAAAGTCAACTCCAGCAAAGTGTAATAATTTCCTCTGACGAAAACAAATACTGCCCTTAACTTGGCAATTATTTCTATACCAAAAAACTTGTGATCAGCGAGGTATTTGCGACTACGATGTCATTGCACTAAGGTCTTGAAACCTCCAAACTTAAATGCAGATGTATAGGGTTTATTGTAAAAATAGTGATAAGAAATTCCAATCCTCTCTTCCTATTTAGGCACATGCACTTCAAGTAAAGTACAAACAATATGTGAACTTGTTAGCTATTGTTTATATCGCAATAACAGCTAGCGTTCAGTTTTAGTGAATGTTTATTTCACGAAAGTTATATTTAATCAGTTACAATGGCAGTAGTTTTTTAAATTTTGTTTTTAGAACACTGATATTATGAATATGTTGGGGGTATGCTTTTGCAAAATAAACAATTGTTGAAATAATTTGCTTGAAATATATATCCTGCTATGCCTTGGTTTTGAAATAACTAAGAGGCTTATACGATTTGCAGTCACAAACTAACACGCTGCGGACTGTAACACAACTCTAGCTCTACCGTTAGATATGCTTTGGAATTTAAACGAATTTAGCTTGTTTAACCCTAATTTGTTTATATTTCTGCGAAGGATCGGATGCTGATTAGATTATATAATCTATAAATCATATATTTCATGCAACTATACAAATTATATATTCTATAGAACATGCAAAAAAAACAAGTAGTTTCGCAGACACCGCTTAATATATGGCATATCTGGTCGGTCATGCATGAACAGTTACTGTACAGAACATGTCGTTGAATTGAGGCCTGGTTGTATAAGAATACAGACACGCTAAGACGAAATTGGAAGGAGTGTATAGTCTGTCAGTAATATTTGTAAATGATAACAAGACATGAAATTTATTGTGAAGTGTTTTTGCCAATACACCTGCGGCTATGCATCAATCAATAAGTCATTTACCAATAATAAGTACGTAGGCCTGTATATTCTATTCTCGTATCCAGTTTGAGAGTAAAAAAAAATCCCGATCATATAACTTAAAGAGTGACCGCTCAAATTGCATTATTATATTTACGTATATTATCTTATAATTCTATTTATCACTTATAATTGTATTTAGGTATATTAAATATGAGTAAACTATAACTATTAGCACATTTAAGCTTGGACTATTTTCTTTCAAACCTATAACAAACAGCCGTAATTCATTAATGCGTTCTGATGTAAACAGAATATTACGAAAGAGGAAGGCAAAATGTATATCTCTTATATCTCATCTCCAATAGCAATTTACATATCAAGCTATATTTGTCTGTTTCTATATCATATAGAGCTGTGTTGCCACTTCTTGTGGCAAAACATGGTGAACTTAAACACGTGATTGCACCATTGAGAGGGGTAAACAAACTGATGATTTACATAAATGGTATAATGCATTATACATGCCATGTCTGTAACATGAAGGATTTGCTTGAAAATTTGGTGATGAAACTATGGTGTAATTTGTGGGATTCTGTAGATATTTAAATTTATTATGCATGCATTTTGTTCATAAAACTAATAACCTAGTGGCGTTTTTATAATTTATTATTTGAAACTTATAGGCCTACAGATTTAATTCCACGCAAGGTATAATTCCAGGAAATACAATAACATAAGATTATTTAGGTTGATCATTATACCGATAATCTCGGTAAGTAAAACAAATCACATTTGGTTAACACTTTTTAAAATACTGTTGCAATTAATCAACTGAGGTATACACACGAGGAGTGAGTGCAGGTAGTTGATAAACGACCCTATTCCGCGTTACCCGCCTTACATTTTTGACAGAATTGGCATCATTGTTTTGTGAATACAAGTGAACAAGAACTGGACTGGTTAGAGATTCACGGTCTCCTTAAAAGAATTTGCTTATACCAAAAGTATGATTTCGCATAAAAATATTGAATTAATATATTAAGCAACATTTATTGACAAGCGTGTGACTTGTGTTACACGAAGATAGACATCCTGAATTTGGTACATCAGCAGCTAGCTGGGAACAGAAGTAAACAACATAGGTGATAAACTGGTACTGCAGTTATACAGAAGATTTCAATTTTTAAATGGCCCGTTTAAAGTGTAACTCGCGTATAAACGTGACTCGCGTTACGCTTATGATAACTATTCGTCAACTTTATCTCATCACTTTTCTCAACTTTGAGGATAAATTAAACTAAAATCTTAGGAGGTAAATTAAATAAAGTCTTAAGATATTTCAACCCTTGTGCCAACCTTTGCGTCAATGTTTAAAAGAAAACCTTATTATTCTTTATAATTTACTTTGTGAAATGGAAATTTAATAAGGCTAATTCTTGAAGCTGGAAATTCCAAATCCCCACTCCAAAATCAGATTTTTGATACATTTTATACAAAATTTAATTCAATC
Organism: Ophioderma brevispina; assembly: GCA_023653785.1. Classification (NCBI taxonomy): domain Eukaryota; kingdom Metazoa; phylum Echinodermata; class Ophiuroidea; order Amphilepidida; family Ophiodermatidae; genus Ophioderma; species Ophioderma brevispina. Next base: position 74,037 of record JAMKCH010085199.1, read on the forward strand.
TTACCGAATAACCATTTAACTGATAGTGATATAGCTTATTATCCCATTCTTTTGATATCACATTCGTTATTGTTGCAACTTGTATTTGCATTGTTACATGCAAAAAAAAACGGTTTTGGAAAAATCCATTTTAATACGGAATTCCCCAATTGTGTTTTTAATATTCAACTTGCTCCTGCTCGCAGGAAGTCAACATTCTACTTCAAATTATAGGCTTAATTGTGATAATCATTGTTAATACAAGTTTACACACGTTATTATGTCATTTTGTAGTCTGGCAAAATCTTAATCACAGAAAGCCGCTCAGACACAGGTGTGCGTCTTAAGGTTTCTCACCTCATGCACGCTCACATGGTGCTTTTACATCTATTTTAGACATGCTAATTGGTACACACTGCCTACAAATTGTTATGAGAGGTGTGAGCTTTTGTTAGGTTAAAAACTTGGGGATAAGTTTAATTGAGTAATTAGCGTGATTTGGTAAGCCAATAATGGGTGTTTACCAAGTGACACCTTTTTATTTATTTGCGGACTATAATATAAGTGGACATACATGCATGGGTTGTGTTAAGGTTCTTTGAGTGCGCAACTCTATTATAGCGCTCAAAACGGGTGTAACGGTTTGCCTGTTTCCTTAACAAATTATGTCTCCTCCCCCGTTTTGTGGTGAGTTTAGTCAAAGACCAACTTGGGCCTTGCTAGAAGATTTCAGAAGTTTTAAACGAAAGCTCGGATTAGTATGCCTTATCGTCACGTCATCGCAGATGCGCACTCTATAAAAGTTTGACAAAACATGTGTGGGCAATATAATTCTTGATGCTGGACATGAACGATTTCATCTGACGACCACTTCATATCTAAATATTAATTGCTTGAGCACCGCGGTTTGATAACCATATGAAGCTGTAACGCTGATTGTCCGGTTGCTGTTTTATGAGCAGAATGCGTATTAGTTTCCGTAATATTTTAGACTTTTAGCTCATTATCTAGGGACGCCTAATCCTATAATGATACATATTTACATATCTTTCACATAAAACTTTTTGACAGATACCATGATGCAAATCTAGTTTCAATTTTCATGTCTACCATGGCTAATAAATTCCATTATCTTCGCGAGAAAAAAACAAACAGATTAAATTAAATCACGTTTTTGCATCTATCAAAACTCGTTGCATAATTATATTGAAGTGATATTGAAACTGTGAAGTTTGGCGCTTAATTTGAAGAGTCAATAAATTGTGTCGCAATTTTCACGTCTGTCATAATCATGTCAACAGCACGTGTGTATTAGAGCTATAGTGTGTATATAGGAGGGAGGAGATGTGAGAGGGAGAGAGAGGGAGGGAGAAGAGAATGTCCTTGTGTATTCATTTAGGGGTTAACATAACTCTTGGGTTCTTATGAAGCTCTTTAAAATAATGGTTATGCTAAACCTCAATTTTATTGATTAATATTAAAATCGTTCGACATGATAACCTGTTCAACAGAGTAGATTCTCAGCAGAGGTCCTTTACGCGCAATATACAAAAATAGACAATATACTGCATAATACAAATACCTAATATCATAATTAAATAATACGCACAATGTCATATAAACACATGTTCAGTTGATACATTGTATATGTTGAAGATATATTGAACGCCTAGTAATTTAAAGGTGCAACGAGAAATTTTGGGACATCCCTATTTATGCGATTTTGATTTGCTTAATTTCAATATGAATAGGCTGAATTTAGTATTTGTTTGTATATAGTAAATAATAAATTTCACCATTTTTGTACCAAAGAAATGATTCTCAGCTTAATCACTTCCCATGAGGATATTTTTGATAGAGTGTTACATAAGTGCACAAATCAGAATTTTCATATTTTTGGGGACATCTGTTATATGAAATCTCTCGTTTCAACTTTAATTTACAAATATACTGGTCCGATGTGATAGTGTTTATTTCCTTCCCAGGGCATACTGATGTATATCAGTTTGTGTCGTCTTCGAGATGGTTGAATAGGACAAATGAGCGAATCATCAAACTTGTTTCATCAAAACAAAAACAATTAAAAACAAAGGTTTATTTGAGATTCTAATGTATTAGATAAAGTTCTCGTTATATCTTCTTAGACCCCTTTTCACAAGTTTTATCCCCCCAACTTCACGCACCACCCGATTTATCCCTAACGTCATTGCCTTGTATGTGGACACTGAAAGGAAGTTATGACTTTTATACAGTCAGTAAGATGTAAGACAGGCTCTTGTCGGGTATTTAATGACCAATGATGAGCGGAACGATATCAAACCAGTGATGCGGGGATTTTCTTTCACACATCTTAGTGATATTTGTGTGGGGTGGTGTGTGACGTGTGTGAATGTCTGTCTTCTATATCTTTGAATATCTGTCTGTTTGTCTGTCTGTTTGTCTGTCTGTTTGTCTGTCTATTCTATATACCTGTCTACTATCTCTCTAGCTGTCTGTCTGTCTCGCTCTCTCTCGTACATACTACCACCTTCCTCTCTTCAATATCTTCCATCACATGTCATAAAATGCAACCCTAGCCCTTTATAACATTACTTTACCTTAATTCTTTCAGCCATATTTTTCAGTTTTACCGGCCCAATGCATGGTCGGCAAAAGACCCTTAATTGGCATGGCCAGACACGAAATAAAATTAACAACCTTTAGTTTCAACTAACTTTACGCTCTTGGTGCGCTCTATTTTCGGTAGGTCATTGCATATTTAAAAAAAAATAGAAATAACTTACCCGTATGTGATTCTATTGGCGGTGAAAGGTGGTGTGCTGTCGGCAAAAGTCTGCTTTGCATCGCCAACGCCAATGTCGTCGGCTCAAATGCTGTCGGTGGCTTGGCAAAATACAACGGTAGGGCGGCAGGGTGAAAGCCGTGTAAACTGGTCACCACTGACGGAAACTGATGGGTCCTGATAATGGCCGGCGGCCCTTGTTAAAGCAGACAGCTGCATCCCGTGTTGGAGGGTTGCGTGGTTGAGGGGTGTCCCGACCAAGCCCCAATAACTCCTGGATGGCGAAGGAAGTCCGTTGCGGAGTTGCCGAAGCAGTAGTTGGCGATACTGCCGAACTGTTGGGCAGAGGACGAGGTACGGTGATGCCGCGTACGTCGGTCGCATGGCCCATAATCGCCGCCTCGCTCGTCATTTCAGGCATTTTGAAATGCAGATAAAAATAGTCACAGTTTTGTGCAAAGAAAAGAGAAGCTTCTAAGAAAAGGATAGTCAATTCCAGATATCGATGTAACGTAACTCTTGTATCGGCATTCCTCACTCAGACAACTTTCCTTAACAAATTCTGCACTCCATAATCTTGGTGGACACTCGATCAATCTACCAGAATAACTAACTGCAGCTAAATATATACAGTTTATACCAAATCAGATTTTAATGACTTGGCATCATCACTAGTATCCACCGCACTATTATCATCATTAACCAGTGTCCTCCATCAATCCATGGTCGAGCTGGTGGTAGGAACTTCGACCATCAGCCTGAGATGATCTGAGTCTGCGCACTGCGAGTGACAAGTTGTCGCAATTAGCCATTGTATAATGAGTTTGTAACCACCCCTTCTTGATAGAAATGTCAATGTAAGCGAGTGCCAATCAAACATCGGCGCGCAAGTGACTCGTGGTTTGTAGATGAAGATGGGGGCGCTACCCGCCGCCCGTCCGTTGACAAGAACAGGGCGATTACTTCGAGAACTGCAGAAGTAAGTGGCCAACGGCAGTCTGCCTCTTTATTCTTCCACGATGAAAGGTGTCCGTTCAACCAGAATTAACCTTTGGTTTGGTCAAGTCACTGAGGAGGATCCCAAACGTGTTTGGGATAAGATGAAGTAGGCCGGGTGATACGCGTCATGTGCAACATAACATCAAACATAATGGTGTAAAAATGTTTATAGAATGAAGAACAATTTCTGAGAACAGATATTTATGTCTAAATGCTTACAATGATAATCCTATTTCTGATTATCAATTGGTAATTTCATGAAGCAATTTGAAACATGGACGTTTTACAAGTCCTTTACATAAGTGACGTGTATGGCGAGTTTGATATATAAATGATTTGTTTAAAATAATCGAATACGTTAAACAATCAAAATCACATATAAGACGACGAATTCATAATTGATTAAACTCACCCCATCTGCTCTGTTGTTAATTAAATGTATTATAGGGAATCTCCTAATTTATTCATCATGAATATTTCGTGTTTTCCTTCATTGTATTACGATGATGTTTTTTGTTGTTGTCGATGATGGCGGGTAATGATATTGATAATGTTGATTATGCATGACACGGCGACGACGATAATGATGATGATTATGATGATAATGATGATTATGACGACGATAATGATGCCGATGCTGCTGCTGATGATGATGGTCAGTGATGATGATGATGATTATGATTACAATAACAAATTCCACAATTAAACCAATGAATGATACGTAAGGCAAATAAATGATGATGATGATAATAAAAGAGTCCCGTTATGTTTGCATAAAGTACTGTGCCGTGATTTAATTTTGCTTTATTGCCCATCCAAAAGGAAGCTTATTGCTTTTCCAGCCTGCCTCTAAACAATTTTGAAATGGTGCCGTAAGAAATGTAATTTTGATTTTACACGCTTCAAAATGTTATAGGCCCTAAGTGGCAATTTTATATGTTATAAATATAATGAAAAAAATAAAAAACTTAACTTTTAAAATTTTCTAATAACATTTCTTTACAATTCGCGTCAATAAGACTAATAATTTGATAAATTCACGCGCTTAAACTAAATCAAAAATTTCGGTCTGCACGTGTTAACGTGTTTTTAATTCGCAGGCACTTGAGTAATGGTGGGTTTGCAGAAGGCAAACTCGCTATGGACGACCATCGTGCGACATTGAGAAAATCTTCTTCACAAACAAAAGGCAATATTGTGCCATTTCATGACTCAAAACGTAAAACGGTTTTATTAATATTACATTTTTCTTTGTGTTTATTAGAAAAAAAGAAATGCTCGGTGTCGTTAGACATCAAGCATCAGAATTTGCACTCATCATACACTATACTCTCTAAATTCCAATGATGCACGGGGTTGCAGGTGATCAGGGACCAATTAAAAAATTATTCTTGTCTTAATTAAATGTTGAAATGTCTTGGTCCCTAACCATAAGCCTGAGCTCCTGAGCACCCCTCGCACACTGATGCATGTTCATATTCATGAATAATGCCTTAATGTCCCATAGTGAAATCCTTCTGTGTTGTCCCTGATTGCGCTCTTACATTTAATAAGGAGTCATATACGCGCCTCCCTAAAGATGTCGAGTTATCATTGAAGCAAAGAAATATAATGTTATTCAAATGGAAACATCAGTATACCAAAGACACAATAAATTGAACGAGGACTTTCAGTACGTGTATGTGGTGACTTTTGATCCACGGTGTATTTGCCAGGTCTTTCTGTTCTTGAATATTTTACATGCTTCTATATTTTTATAGGGTTTGATAAGCCTCTAGTTTGACAGTCTGGTCTGAGCCTCCGACTCTAAAGTTTCTATTTCAATCTCTAAGTCTAAAATAATAGATTAAAATTTTGCATCAGAAGTCGGAATCGAACCCGCAACTTCTAGATAACAAGACGAGCGCCAATACACGCACGCCACGTCACGTAACTCGAACCGGCAGAAGATTTGTTTTTTTAATCCAAGTCTTCAAGATTTTTGCATGTCCTAAAAAAGTATCAGCTATCTACATACCCTGCAAGGGACAAGACGGAAAGCAACCATTTTAATCATTACTATCCGTACGGACACTTATTGAATGGAGATTCCTTTCTTTAAACACTGTTGTTTGCTTCCCTTTTTGTAATTTTTCCTTTGAAAAAAAAGTTTTGCGAATTCTATGGGCTTATCCTTCACTCTTAGACTATTCCTTCCAATTTCGAATATTTGTACTCTTTTGGGTGGATCACTGATAGTGCCTTAAACCAATATTCGCCGAAAATATGACCCCGGCTTAGTTATACCTATAGATCTTATGCCACATTTAACACAAAATTGCAATTGTTCCCAATATTTCAATTGTTTTAGCTAATTGGGGTGGGCGGAGTTGGGTCAAGATTGAGGACATTGGACTAATTTTCCAATGCATTTTTTTTTTAATTTTGAAAAAAGTGACCCATTTCTATACCAAAAATTGGCACAAAAAAGTCTCATTCATATACCAGATGACCGAAAATGAGACGCATATTGGCGGCATGTACTCTTTAGTGTGATCATTTGTGTTAGGCCCTCCCTCCTCTGGTAATCAAATCGAGAGGTGAAAAACCGAGAGCCCTCTTCCAGTTCGTCCCGGATATTAAAAAAAAAAAAAGAAAAAAACATTGCAAGTACTTTTAGCGGGATAATAAGCGGGGTTATTTCGGAACCTCCTTTGCGGTGGAAGAACGAAGCTAGAATATTGCTGACGCGCGAGGCGGGTATTGCATTTAGCTATCGCCACTGCACCATCCCCTACCTTAGCTTAGCTAAATTGGCCATAGCCTATCTAACCATCCATGATAACAAGTGGAAATCAATAGACGCAAAGTGCCAATCTTTTACTTCTAAATAAAATATAGAAAGAAGGCACTACATCCAAGTAGGAGGCCCCTTGCGGGTACGGATGTTATTTACGTGTTTTCAAGCGTAAATAGGAATTTACTTTGATATAGCCCATTTTAAAGCCACTCGTAGCCGCGCGAGGTAGTTGGCTTTCGACACACAACCAGTGATAAGTGAACGATCTTTCTCAGAGATTCGTATTTACATAAGTGTATTCATAAATGTAGTGTATTTTGCGATAGCTTGACTGACACTTCTCCAAAATTCCGGTATATTTCTTAAGTATTACATGACTCTTTAAAATGTCCCGGAAATGTAAATAATGAACAAAACTGAAGAAAAAATACCAGCTATATGTCTTTTGTTAGTTTCATCGAAATAGGCCAAATGTCAACCACCATAACGCAGCAAAGACGTTGGTACAATTTTCGACTTAATACAGCACCTTCTATAAAGTTATAAACAATGTAAAAAAAAACGTGTCAGAGCTTTCAAAAGGTTACATTTCAATGCGGAATGCGTTTTGTTTTCATTTCTTTTTTCTTTAATCAAATTTAAACAAAATGAAAATGAAATGATCGAAACTTTTGAAACTTAATTTTGCATGTTTTGACTAATTGTAAGCGTTTCTGCTTCAATTCTTCGAACAAACGAGTTATAAGCGACGTTTTTGCAGATTTTGTTTATAAAATTTAAGGAAGGGTTAAGATAAATAAAATAACTTTGATATAAGTCAAATGCGAGCAACAAAACGAAAATGCTCGCAGCAGCTTTGAGATAAAATTGTACTATTTTTGCTTTTTGCCTATCACTTTCAAATTTGTGCCCTTTTTTATTAGGAAATTGGAGTCAAACTAGAGCAGATAAATTCCTACCGGCTCCCCGTGAACTTTGCATAAAGCTAACCCTATAAAAACCCACACTCTGCCCCATTGTATGGTAGAACCCCCGGTAAAGCACAAAAATCTGATTAGCGGAATAATAATATAAAAATATGTCCTATATTATGTCTTGGATTAAGACATGTCTTGAATAATAAATGACACGGTACGTCAAGACATGTGTCCTGATGCAATGACGTATCCACTATCAAGTCACGTGTCTAGCAAGTCACGTGTCTATAATAACTACCAAAATAGAACGCCTTTGAAGCCAGTTCAAATACGTCATTTTCCGCGTTTTCTGTCAAGACCCAATCCGACTTACAATTTTTTCACGATATGCCTTACATGTTTCATTTCTTCATATGTAAATGGTCACGCACGTGTTTAGAGTGTATAATGTTATATTGAAGATAGGTCTAATTGCAATTAGGCATGTTAACTAAGAATTGTAAATTAAAAATACAACAATATACAGTACGTTTACATTACACCACTTGTGATCATCTATGCACTAAAACTCTTTAGTTAGAAACCTTTTTTTCACATGTCCAAATAACCACAAACCTGCATGTTTTCATCGAAATACATGCTTTTCAAATCCAACTCGTACATTTTTCCAAGAGTGCATCTACCTTCAGAGATGTACCCTAAATCGACTTAACGATGGAACTCCGCACTAGACACAACTCGCTATTTAGCGTTTGACAAATCACATGAAATTACGAATTTTACAATCCCATAATGCGTTGCGACTTTTGCTGGTTTGCGATTGGACTCCTGCCTAATGGGGAGAAACTCTAGTGATTAGTCCAGGCTACAGACCATGTGACCTTATGTTATATTATATAATGTTTTTTCAACGGTTTCTAGACCAGTTTTTCCTGCTGAATCTGAATCCGATGGATGCCAGATGAAAAACCTTGAGCATTTTCAAAGAAACGCAAAAATCTAAAATGGCCACCAAGATACTAAGAACGCATTTGTTAATTGCTCAAAAGTTGTAATTTTTTTGCTTGTCCAGTCAAAACACCCATTGTGACCAATTAAAATATGATTCATTAACCAGCTATAATTAAGAAATTCAATATGGCCGCCAATACAACAAAGCGTCTGATATTTATCTACTTTTGACCGTAGAATGGTAACTTGGTATATATACTTATGCTTTAGCAATCAATATGTTGATTGAGACGATTATGAATATCTTTCAATAATTTGATAACCAATCAAATCACTAAACCATTCAAGATGGCTCCAAAATGGCAAAATTCATTACTACATATAGCCAAGAGCTGTAAAGTATGTGAATGTCACTATAACTCATTCAGAGCAGTTAGGATATCATAACATAATCAAAGTGATTGATATCTACAAGATGGCATCCTGGATGAGCGTTCAATATGGCTACAAATATCAGTCAGTAAAGGCCAGTAATTCATTCCCCGTACGCTAAATATATATTTTGTATGGTTTTTAGTTGGATTATCACTTTCATTTTTCAAAAAATCCCAGTAAGGCTATCTTAAGTGTCTTTGAGTTGTTATTCATCAAATACCCCAATATGGATGCCAAAGGATGCCTAAAACCTACTAAAACCAAGGAGACATATATCTCTAGACTATTAGTGATCGGATTCTTCACCGCTTAGTAAGTGCCATTTCCAGCCATATTGGATACCCATCTTGGATGGAATCTTACATGTATCGATTGCATCTGATTACCTAATGATATGTAAACTGATCTGATTGACTTACACAAACATTGCAGTTCTAGGTTAGACACATTTATCAATTAGAGACATTTTAGAGTATCGGAAGCCATCTTGGACGCTATAATGAAGGAAGTTATAATCACGTTTTTGAAAAATATTTCTTATGGTTTTAATTAATTTCTTGACTGTCAAAACACCAGGGTAGATACCAAATTACCAAACTGCAATCAAAAGTAGATCACGATCAGACACTTTCTTGTATTGGCAGCCATATTGAATTAATTGATTGCGTGGTTACAGAATCTTATGTTAATAGTTCACCTTGAATGTTTTAACGAGACAGGCTGAAAAATTACAACTTTTGATAGAACAACATATTAATGTTTTGTGTTTTGGTGGCCATTTTTAATTTTTGCGTTTCTACAAAAATGCTCAAAGTTTCTCGTCTGGCATCCATCGGATTGAGAATCAGCATAAAAAACTGGTCTAGAAACCGTTGAAAAACACTATATATCTAATAAAACAAGGTTGATATTAGTTATCAATGAGTCTGTAGCCTGTACTAGAACCTTTCCAAGGTAATTGCTGCCTATAGATCTTGCACGTGAACAATTATCGACATATTAAGTTAGCTCTTGGAGTCGCAGCGAATTCTGAAGGAATTTGTGGGATGATGAGTGTAAACATTTTCTTTCGAGATTTAACCAATGGCGTATAATGTTTATATACAGGACCCCTCGTTGAGGGCCAACATTTGACCCGACCAAAGATTAAATTACCAATCTCTGAGGTCAAACTATTACCAAAAAACATGTCAACACCATGCTTTGCAGTTGAAGAGATCAAAGTGTCTAATTACACCTCTGTGTCTTTAATTAAGAAATCCTAATTGTCCCAGAGATTTGTCAGCATTCGTTTTCCAATTTACCGTAACCCAGAAATCTGCATGCAATTGTTAGTGACGCCCTGTCAGATCTGGCCAAGGTAATTGCTCAGGCCTGCCTCCTGCATGTGAACAGACGACATATTGGCTTAACTTCCTGATCTTACTCACCCTGGTTTCTGTGTTATCGAAGGGGAACTCTGTTGAGAGATGAGGAAAAATGGTAAAACCCAGCCAATTGAATAGATAGATTTAATATTAGGAGACATTCACTGATCGCGATATTATTGGTTGATCATTAAGGTAATTCTGTCGTATAAAACAATGTTAAATTGCACATCACATCCAGTCATTTTCTATTATTTAAAAATTCAAAATATTCAAAATATGTGCTAAAACATGCCAGGTGTACAGCCGTGATGTGACGTACCGAAATAGCACAATTTTGGTTTCTGCTAAGATTGTACAAATCAACACTTCAGAACATCCAGAGAATTGGTTTTCTACAATAGTTCATAGAGCCAGCACGAAATACCTAATAAACATGCTATCAGGGTAAAAATTTGCAGCGGACTAATCCACTGAAATGTAGATAGCAACAAAAAGAACCACACATAGACGGTACGCGAACAACATACAAGGTAATCGGTCATCAAACAGAATTGCTCTGCTATCTGGTGAAGAAAATACCGACCAACAAAAATGGTATCAGATCGAGTGGTAATTGGAAATTACTTTAGATAGAATACCACTAGTTTATATATATTATCAGACAAATGCCCCTCACACCACCAAGCTTACTATCCGGGAAGATAGCACATGAGGGTCTTCTACTATGTCTTTTTAAAGATAGTTATAGATCTAACCAGGAAATATGCTGTCTGGAAAAGGCAAAAAGAAATAATAATAATCATGAAGAGCTGAGGGAAAGGACAACGTAACACACAGTAGTCATTACTAACGGAAAAATATGTAAGAAGCCATGTCAGATGCAATGTCCAGCACATTCTGCCGGGAAAGCGGGAACCAAAAACCGTATCTGCTAAAAAACGAAATTTGGAGAACCAATAAGGAGATCAAACGTATAAGGTAGGTAAGACACATAATAACAAGCACCGCAAAAACAATATAACCCAATGAAGCAGCGACAAGGAAATAGCGACAGAAATAGTTCGGTTAACATACTATCTTGTCAAAAGAGGTTTAGATGATAACACTAAAATCGTATAAGGAGTAGCGTTTCGGGAGATATAAGGAACATAAATCGAACCAATAAATATGTCGCATGGGGAAATAGCAGCAATCGAACCAGTAAATATGCCACTAGGTAAGATTCAAAATCATTGTCTCCGTTAGTATGTTATCTACTACAGTAGATAGCAATCGAACCAATCTTACCGCATGGGTAGATAGCAAAACAATTGGTTTCCTTTAATATTTATCTACATAATAAAGTCGAGCCAATAATAGGCCGCATTGGAAGATATCAAAACAATTGTTTCCCCTTTAATATGTTATCTACAGTAGATAGTAGTCGAACCGATGAATTATCTCGAACCAATAATATGCCGCTTGGGGGAAGATAGCAAAACAATTGTTTCGTTTGCAAATAATATGTATCTATAGTAGATAGCAATCGAACAAATATATCCGCAGGTCGATAGCAAAACAATTGTTTCTTTCATTCCAATATGTTATCTACAGTAGATAAGCAATCGAACAAATAACATTGCCCATGGGTAAGATAAGCACAAACAAATGTTTCCGTTAATATGTTATCTACAGTAGATGCATCAAACAAAAAAAAAAAAATATGCATGATGGGAAGATGCAACATTGTTCTCCTTAATATGTTATCAACAGTAGATAACAGTCGAATCAATAAATATGCCCCACGGTGAAGATAGCAAAACAATTGAGTTTTTCCGTAATATGTTATCCTACAGTCGATAGCAGTCGAACCCATGAATATGCCACATGGGAAAGATAGCAACACAATTGTTTCCGTTAATATGTTACTACAGTAGATATCAGGCCGAACCCATTAATTAGGCCACATGGGAAAGATAGCAAAACAATTGTTTCCGTTCATCTGTTAATCTACAGTAATAGGCATCTAAACCCTGAATAATGCCACACGGGGAAGAAGCAAACAATTGGTGTCCGTTAATATGTTATTCTATCATAGATAGCAGTCGAACCCATGAATATGCCACATGGGAAAGAATACGAAACATTGTTTCCGTTAATATGGTTGTCTGCAGTGGAATTATTGACATAACCCTTATAAATTATTATTTTGTATTATTATTATTATTTTGTATACGACCAAATAGTTCATCTTCGTACCTATCTATGGTTATCTATCTTAGTTTAATCTGTTTTATTTTGTATACAATGTTTTGTGAAGAGACAAAAAATAAATTGAATCTATATGAGGGACGATATATAGGGACAAAATAATGTCTCAATACTCATGATAATGCATATATTATACACAGACTTCCCCAAAAATTAGTATAAAAACCCATCACTTGACAATTTCCAATTTCTACATATTAAAATACAACATTAATTTTTTTGCATATTTTTTTTAGGATGATTTATAATATGTTGGTCTTAACCAGGTGAGTTTTGCGTAGCTTGCGCTTGGTTGTTTTGCAGAGATTTTATAAAATTTTCAACACTCGATGAAAACGTTGTTTTCATCTAAACACACAACGGGCCTTTTGCCTGTTGTTGAATTTGTTTCAGTACAGGTGCCAATACTTACAAATTTGGTACCACAGTATAAGACAAATCCGACCAGCCAAATGGTGGTCATAAATGATCGCCATTACTGGGGGCATCCAACCCAAAACCTACCCAAATCGTTAGTACGGCTGGACCACAACGTGAGGAAGTATAATTAAAAAGCTACATTAATCTGAACATTTGGGTGAATTCAAGCAGGATGCACACAGCTATGGCTGCAGTGAGGGTTGGAGATGTTGCGAAAAGCGGAGTGGGGTATAGTTTAGGAAAAGTCTTCTTCTGTTGTATCAAATAAAGTATAACATTCCAATATGACGTCATAGCGGAAGTCATAGTCAAGGCAGTATAAAATACTGGATCTTGGATGCGGTAATGGATATGTGCTGGCTCACAAACATTGGACAAACTATAATATGTTTGTGCATATTTAAAAATAGTCATGTGCCATAATTTAGAGCCAAACACATAGATTCTATGGAAATTGACAGGGTTGATGGCCTGTGGATTATGCCGCCATTCGGATGTATACTAGCTTGTTGTTGCGGTTGGTGTACCCAACTTAAATTCGGGGATCTCTGAGCAATTTAGGCTGTGGGGACTTTGTCTATCAACAAATTGCTACTTAGAAAAACAAAAAAATTACCAGTTGAGAAAAACAAGGGATATTTACAGTTTGCTATGTTCAATTTTCACAAAAAATTGAGGAAGTAAGAAAAGTCTTTTACCGGGACATTATAACAAAATATTTTGATTGGTTTAAAAATCATATTTTTCATTCAATGATCATACTAAAACTTTTTTGGCAGTCTGTTACCGATTAACATTACCAAACTAAGGACGGCATATAACAACAACGGTTAAGGAAACTGACCATATGATTGTAGAGATTATTAGCAGCAAAAGATCATAAATTGTTTATGCGTTGAAGTACAAAGGTAGGCCAAGTATCAAGTCGCAGTGGCAATCCTACTCAAAATATTCTTTGATACAGCAGTTTCATCTAGATTGCAAAACCAAAATTAGTATTCAAGGCGCTTAAAAAAAATTAGTGTTGTAGAGCTTTGCCCTCGCAGGTAACGAATCGAATATAATATTGTTACAAACAGAAACAGCGATGATGATGAGGATGATGATGATGAGGATGATGATGATGATGATGAGAGGATGATGATGATGATGATGATGATGATGGATGATGATTGATGATGATGATGATGAGAGGAGGAGGAGGAGGAGGAGGAGGGGAAGGAGGAGGCGAGAGGAGGAGGAGAGAGGAGAGAGAGGAGAGGAGAGGAGAGGAGGAGAGGAGCTCCGCTTCAAAAGGATGACTTCTTGTTTGTTTATTGCTTTTATGTTTTATTTTGGGGGGGGGGGCCGTCCCCCCCACTCCCCCACCAACCCCCCCCCCCAAAAACGTAACACAATTTCGTAAGTGCTAAACATTTGTCGCCAGCTCACATTTCTAAAAAAAATCTACATTGAAATATAATATTTATACAATATACGATATGTTAAAGTTTGGATAAAAAATAGTAAACTGTTTACTTAAAATACCAAACCTTTCTCTAACCGTTTGACCTTATAAACATTCTCCACACAATTAACGTGAGATGAATTCTGTATACCTCCTATAAGCTTCGTCTCAATCTAGACGTTATCCCATCACTCGGCGAAATAGGCATTTATACCCAGCTATATATAACGGAAGATTGATTGCTTATAATTAGTCTATTTTCTTAAAAAGAATTATACACGATGCTATTTATGGTTTCTTTGTTTTGTCCTATGCCAGTTGACATATTCAATCATTTGTTTAAAACATGCTTAAATAAATGTTGCCATTTTATGGATAATAAAAGTAGAGCAGAGCTGTGTTAATGGACAAATAAAACACGAGCGATACCTTTATTTAAAGTGGAAGAACAAGGGCGTAATTTCACTCACGGTTCTTTTGTAAATATTCACATTCTTATGTCAACTATATATCTGTATGATATACACACTGTTCGTGGATTTGCTGAAGTAGTGTTTACCAAAATAACAAGGCTAAAATGTGTTATTTTAAAAAGCACGACATTTATGATAAATGCCTTTGCTCTGGAAAACGTTAAAAAGGCACATAAAATTGAAATCGCCAATACTTCTTCATGACCCGTATCTTTTCCCCGTATACCATTCTTAATGTGCAAAAATGGATTTATAGAAAAGGGGGGTTTTGTGGAGGACAATGGCAGGTGTCCTTAACAAAGTCAAATGCCGGGGAGTGAGATGGGGATGCACTACTACTAAAGAAACTGTTTATGCTAATTTAAATTTAATGGTAATGAGCACTTTTTCAGAGTTTTGCAATGTTTCTCGAAAAATTGTGTAAATTTCTACCAATTTCTACTAAATTTTATAAAACTTTGTGAAAAAAATGAACAAAAATGGAAATTTGTGTTACATTTGGCCTAAAATCTGCATTTCACGAATAACTGTTGGGGCTACACCTTCCCTACTCATAACAAATCTTGCGAATTACATTGCAAGATTTCTTTTCAAAGAATGCCCCTTTAGTTGGGCCTTTAAACCCATTTTGGTATACACCGCATTGCAACTCACTAGTTGACCTTGATCGCTTTGGTGCAACTTATTAGTGAATTCGCTAGGAGGACTTGATGGCTTTGGCGTAACTCGCCAACGGGACTTGATGGCTTTGGCGTAACTCGCCAGCGCGACTTGATGGCTTTGGCGTAACTCACCAGTGGGACTTGATGGCTTTGGCGTAAATCGCGTAACTTCATGGGGGTAACTCGCTTTTCTAACTCTCTTTTCTCTAACTCGCCTTTTCTTAACTCGCCCAAAATCTATTTCCCCTAAGTAGTTGCTTGCCGGCGGGTTTCTCTGTATGTCTCCAATGCCCTCCGGTGAGGATCCTTTACACTTATCGCCAGTGCTATCCCTTGGCACAGAATCCTTGCCCTAAAAGGATTGCCTATAAAGCAAATGCAAATGAAACATCTACCCCTTTTTCATACATCAGTGCATGACGGAATCAATTGTAATACTTCATTTGCATACTTGGGACTTCTAAATGAAATGTCTACCAAAACGTGTTTGGCCAATGCTACACGTAGCTAACGAAGTGTTTGGCTTATGATGATTATAGCAAATGCGAAAACTCGAGAATTAAAAAAAATGGCCCACGATTATAATGACAACTCCGAAAACGGGGACGTTCTAAAAGAAAAAAAGAACATCTTTAACGTACGAACGGAGACTTCGAATATGAAGCATTCATCCTGAGACTTATTTTGGAGTCACATTTTATAACTGCAGAGTGTGAATGTATTTGCCAAAATATGAAGATTGCTTTAAGTTTATAAGCAGGTTTAGTATTTTAAAATTTCCCAGTATGCTTGACTAATTCGTCATAATCAACTTTTCTTGCCAATATTGAAACGACCAAGTAATGAGACAAGACAAGACATGACTTGACAAGTTATTTAAAAAACAAAAGGAAAATTATAGTCTCAATCGCAATGGCAAAATTAATTAACATTTAACAAATTTCGAACTAAATTTTCAGGTTCGTTAGACAAAACGCTGAACTAGCGTTATAAAATAAATATATAATGGTTGAATGTAGTCAAACAAAGCTATACGCTTCAATCAACACTGAATGTGCAGTAAAATTATTTCAAGATTTTTTGTGTTCGGTACAATTTAATTTGTAACAAGTTCATTACGTCAAGTTACAAATTGGAGCTTAATTTTAAGACAAAGCGAGAGAAAGAGATGGATAGAGAGAGAGAGAGAGAGGGCCAGAGGGAGGGAGGGAGGGAGAAATAGAGAGAGAGTGAGAGAGTAAAAGGGAAGAATAACAAAAGAAACGAAGAGAAAGAGTATTAGAATAGGAGCAGAATATCATTGGGCCTTATTTAAGGAGTTCGTTTACCCCTACTACAGAAAAGGTTTAACACCTTTGGTAGTTTGTACATCAATGTTAGGTAATTGTGGTATCACTTTTTCAATAGGGGCCAATTTAAGGTTACACAGGGGTCAAACTTTTAAAATGATACAATCAAATTCAAATGTATGCCATATTCTCCAAAAATGTTTAGTTTGTACCACCTACGACCATTGATTTCCGAGTTATAGGGTACAAATGGCTAAGGTAAAAAAGTCAATCTCAATTTGTACAGGGGTCTATGGCAAGTATATTGCACAGTAGAACAGATAAACGTGGTTTTTCGTCGATAAACCTGGTTTTTCGATCGAAAAACCTGGTTGTTCAAATCGAAAAACCAGGTTATTGGATTATGTTGCCCTATGGCCTATTTCGTCGCATAACATGTTAACTATGCATTGCAGATGCTACAAACTATTCCTTAATTTGACACATTAAGCTAGATGAACAACGTCTTTCATTTTTACCAAAATTGGAGCAACTTCTGATTTTGACCCCTGTACAAATGGAAATTGATCTTTTTTTACCATTTTAGCCATTTTAACCCTATAACTCCAAACCAATTGTCATATAGATGGTACAAACTATGCATTTTTGGAATCCTTATAACTAGTTTGACCCATGTGTAACCTTAAATTGGCCCTATGGAAAAAGTGACACCACAATTTGAGAGTACTAACTACCTAGAATTGATACAGAGGGTCCATACTAACTACCAAAAGTGTCAACTTTTTCTGTAGTGAGGGGTGAGCGATGATGTTTGACCCGGTGTAGAAGTAATTATAGTCCGGCGTACTCATAGTCATACAACGGTAAAGAACAGAGCACTCAATTCAGTTGACTCTTCACGCAACATTAGTTCCACGCTTTATTCCGTGATCGTCTATGGAGCCCCGGACTGTGGCTCCCGCCGGACTATATCTGTTTTCACACCGGTGCGAAAGTAATCGTAGTCCAGCAGGTATCATAGTCCGGGCTCCATAGACGACAACGGAATAAAGCGTGAAACTAATGTTGCGTGAAGAGTCAACTGAATCGATTGCCCTATTGTTCACCATTGTTCCCGGACTGTGAGCCCGGAGGACTATATCTCCAGCCACACCTGGTCCATGCTCCTGCACTATATGAAGTGACATGAAAATAGAAGAGACAGGTTTGTCGCGTCCTTGCACTGTGCGTACATGTGTTTCGGTGTGTGTGTTGGGGTGTGTGTGTGTGTGTGTAGTGTGTGTGTGTGTGTGTGTGTGGGGGGGGGGCGGCTACGCTGCTAGTCGTGAATCGCGAACCTGCCCACCCAACCTATGTGCACAGGTGTAGAAAGTAATCATAGTCCGGCAGGTATCATAGTCCGGGCTCCATAGACGACAACGAAATAAAGCATGAAACTAATGTTGCGTGAAGAGTCAACTGAATCGATTGCCCTATTGTTCACCATTGTTCCCGGACTGTGAACCCGGAGGACTATATCTCCTGCCACACCGGCGCTAGCTATGGTGGGTGGGTGGGTTTGGGTATTATGTGTTGGCTATTATCATGATTATCGTATTATTGTCGAGAATCACCGTTTCCTATTGCAGACATTTATACATGTGCAAGTTGCTCTTGTCTGCTCCTCTGTAATTGCGATTTATTAAATTCCACGTGAAAACAAGTTTTATTGGCACCTCTTTGCACGAAACATGCATCGTATACCTCTTTATGCGGACAATATTAAATTTATATCAAAAATATTCTTCCTTGAATCGTATGTTATTCAAGAAAACTGCAGAGTTGCACCCCGCTCGAAGTACCTCACTATGAGTTACAATCAGCTCATCCACCAAGGACACAGTTCAGCGGGTTGTACTTGTACATACATTGACATGAACTGACCGTGTGTGATCTGGGTATCATATGTCATACCCAAAAAAACCAGGGTTGTATTTTCTAAATACATTGGTGAATGAAAGCTACTGAACTGTGCCAAGAGAATTGAAATTTTACTAGCTCATAGCGCCTGGGCGAAATAACATGAGCATTTTCGTGTCGTTTTTGACGGATTGCGAGCAAATCTGGCTATAGATGTGGGTCAAATTAATGTAAATTGGGCTAATTATCGCGCGCTTCGCACGCGTTCTGTTCCGATTAGCACTTGCTGGAGTGGGATTTTTGCTCCCTTCTACATTTCAATTTGTTTTAAATGCGCCAAAATCGAAATAAAACTAATATGGTGCAAAGTTGTCAAAATATCTTAGGAATTACATTTTTTACATATATTGCACTCAATTTATAATTTAACACATTTTTATTTATCGGGATTACCTGGTATCACTTGGTTATGATCATAGGTACATTTCTAATTGTTTCATTGACACACTAATTTATACTTGAAGGTCATATTTAGAAATTTGTGTCAAGTATTTTTTGAAGATATTCACGTTTTTGGCTGCCATATTGATTGACGTCATGTTACAACTTTAAAAGTATCAGAAATACATTTATTGTGTCTAACAACATAATCTAAGTACTTCATGTTTATTTTTTTATCGCAGGTATTTTCTGTTATAGGGCATATTTTAAAATTATAAGATTTGGCTTCCATTTTGAATTTGAAGTATGACTCAATGTTACAAGTGCTATGCACGTGTTCATTGGGTCCTATAGTATATTTATTAACTCCATAGTTTGATAATATAGGGTCGAATAGATTTTATCATCTATGACAACGCCATCTTGGATTTCTCAAAACGCCCAAGGGTGCCAAGGGCGGCAGATTCTAATTCTACACACCCTCATCTATCACGTTCAGCAAAAAAATGTGTTATTTACTCAACTTTACAGTCAGGCCATAACTTGGACCATATCTCTCCGACTATATACCGTTATTCTCACAGTAATACCTATAGTTCTTTCAACGGCTTCTTTACAACAAATAGCGCGGTACACTCTTAAATCTACTTCATCGTTAACTCGTATAATTCTATTAATTAGGCCCTAAACTATGGATTAAACTTGATACAATATTACAACATGCAAAACCCTAAGTAGCTTTAAACTTAAATAACAAATCAACTAATTATTAATTATAATCATGGCTAATGTTCGCCATGCACGCACCTAACTTTTCCATGCGTTCTTGATGCCATTTTTGTGTATACTGTACTTTTAATTAAACTATTACATTGTATATCTTATATTATCATTGTCATATCACCGATCCCGATCATGAGTTGTTGTTATTTGATCAAACATTACAGTGTCATATATTATAAATCTTTTCTCATATTATCATATCTAACTTAATTTATATTTTCAACTTATATTTTATATGATCATGACTCATGAGTTGTTATTAATTGACTAGAATACTTTGGTATAGTATTCTGTATGCTTTGTATTTGTATCATATGAAACATGTTCTGATAGAAATATCAGATAAGTCAAATGATAAGTCAAATCTGAACTAAAGTAAAATCTGAATCTGAAAACCCACAGATAAATACAATCACATAGATATTGAAAATTGAAATAAAGACTTTAATAAATGGCTGTATTCACAGCGGTATGATCTAGGATATACTTATTCAGTGTATAAGTCCATATTTGACTGAAAGCAAAATATATAGTAATTCGCAACATTTAGCTTGTAGTCATATTCCCATCTGCATTGAACTCTCCCTTATAAAAAGTCATAGACCTAACAGAAGTACTAATATAAATAAAACCGTAGGAGGTTTTCGATGCTTGCAAGCGTCAAAGTTTTTTATTCCATTGAGTTGCATGCATTGATTACCCATTCCGAGCTATAACTCAATTATAGACTGGGCAATTGAAGCTCATCAAAAATTATATGAACGTATATTATCGAATTCAACAGAGCTGAAAATATCGCAGCGCGCGTGAGAGAGACAGAGGGAAATCAGCTACATCCTTGATTGCAATTAGAGTCAAGTCCAAATGTTTCTACTTCTACTCCCCCGACTTCCGTGGCGTAGCCAGAGGGGGGCAGGGGGGCCAGCTGCCCCCCCTGTGGGAAATCTTTCCCCCCTCTTGCCCCCCCTTAAAAATATTGTTTACCTAGGCCATATACTATACTAATCAATTTAATATATGCTTTGCCCCCCCTGAAAATACCTGTGCCCCCCCTTTGCCCCCCCTGAAAAAAAGCTGGCTACGCCACTGCCGACGATTCTGTCTGATTGCGATTCTCTTGATTTCGTGATTAAGTTTTACGAAAATATTTATATATTATTATTTGTCTAAATGTATATTGTTAAGTCGTATGTGAAAAACAATTGATTTAAAAAG
>JAMKCH010085200.1:0-55706 GCA_023653785.1 Ophioderma brevispina
ACAAATAAAATGTGGTGTTAAAGTGAACAAGAGATTCAGTTCGTCCATATGTCTCAGTGATTTCATATAGATTAGACGCTCAAAAGATTCTACCTTTTATTTTGTTAAAGAAATAATTGTTTATATGCTTGTATTTCAATAGAAAAAACATAGGCTAATTTTGCATTTGCTTCTATACAAAATTCACAATTTTTGTACCTAAAACAGTTATCGATCAGCTTATCCTACAGATGGGATATTTTTGATATAAAGTTTTACAAGAGTAACACTTAACTGTTGTCATTATTGCTGAAAAACTATGGATTGAAACTTATTTCAATCATGAGCCAAAAAAAAAAAAAAAAAAAACAAGTTTGTCTCAAGACCGCGCCGCATAGGTTTAAAATTGCTTTGACCGCATAATTTTTTTTTTTTTTTTTTTTTTAAATCTTCATTTTTTTGTAAAAAAATTAGAAAAAAAATAAAATTTGGCCGCGAAGCGGCGAAAAAAATTGAAAAAAGTGGGCCAAAAATGCATTAAAAAAAAAAAAGAAAAACCGCAGTTCGCATTAGCATTTTCTAAAAAAAAAACCCAAAAAAAAACGCATTTTAATTGCATTTTTCACATTTCTTCATGACAATGGTTTTTTTTTTTTTGGGCCTTCACGGTCCCAAAAATACTTACTGTGGTTGCAACATTGTGTACCAGTCTATACATGTAGGTATATGGATGCTAGCTTAGCTACACCACACTGATGTACTATGGTGTAGCTAGTGTTACCTAGGTGGAGGGAGTAACCTCACGTTTTGAGGCACCCCACCAAATTTCATAAAAGTGGAAATGTCCAATTTTTAATGTTTTTTCTATAAGGAGGTCTAAATTTGGAGAAAATTTGAACAACTAAGTCACCCTTGTGTGCATGTACTGTAGTCCCAAGTTCCCCTGCAGGGAGGCAAATAATCCCAAATTCTGAATGTATGGCCCATGTATACATGTATGTGTGTAAATTTTTGGTGAACCTTTTTTCAAATCGCTTCTACATGAACAGTAATGAACACCTTAAAACTCCATTTGTCACCAAACTCGGGTCATAGGTCAACCACATAGACACTTGCAAGTCATGGTAGGATTAAAGATCACGCACCTGGCCCAGGTCATTAGAGGTCAATTATGCAGAGAGTGAAGTAAAGTTGGGATCGTGAAAGCAGGCGAAACGGACACCAGTGGTTAGTGAACCGTTGCTGGTGATGAGGTGTTAAAAATGTTTTTAAAAAAAAATCAGCATTTTAGAGTTTAGGGCTACTGAACAAGTCACTTTCCCTCAAAGGTTGCACTTCTGAAATCACACCCTTTAGGAGTAAAGCTTCTAGACCAGCTTGCACCACTCACGAAAGATTCAATAATGCAGCCTGCTATACAGGCCTCTTATCATGATGCGTTTATCGATGTACAAGAAGACGTTCCCTCCCCGCCATACGACCATCAGAATTTGTGTACTGATTATCGGATAACTCATTTTGCCAAACGCGCTTTTCCCCATGGTGTCACACATTGATAAGCCAAATATCTTTTGACTTGCTGCAACCCACTTCTGCACCCCTGTCCGTCATTAATAAGAGGAGAGTTGAGTTAGCTTTGAGGCTGATTGTTCTCTAAAGCATGTTCCTGATTAAAATGTTGCAAACACTCTGCCTGTGTAAACAGTGACACAGATGCCTCTCTTATGTGTGATAATGAAAGTCACGCAGACTGCCACTGCAAAACAATCTGTGAAGCAATGAGAGTTTGGGCTCCCAAATGAGTGTGCCAATGTTTCTTGCATCATATGTGGTAGAGCAATCTGCCCCACAGTTTCATCATCTCAGTTCAGGAACATCAATTTTGCATATGGTATGCATCACGGCTGATTACAGCTCGTTAAAATCGCTAACCATTGTTTTGCACATTTTCCCTAAACTACTCCCGATTCTTAAAAATAAACCACCAAATTTTTGCATTAAAAAGAAATGCATATTTTCTTTCGGAAGACGTCACAAGTGCTACCATCAAATTACAAATGTGTTTTGGTCAAATGAAGCCCGGGAGTAAAGACACCATCAGCAATTTGTATGTCCGGACTCCAGAATACAATTGAATTCATCAAAAAGTCATTTTTGACATTTTGGGAAATGGCAAAAGGTATTATACAATCCCATAAAACCAACATGTATGTCTTTTATCACAATGAAAGGTGTCTGTATAGGTACACTTTCAGCAAGGTAGCGGAATTCAGATTCTTATTCAGTGGGCGTGGTTTATCATGTTATCATGTCAAAGCTCCGCCCATCCATTACTGGGTAATAGATGGATAGTGCGTGCAGCAATTACTCGGTGTATTCGAATATATGACTCGCGCAAACGGCGCGTTTATACTGCGTCGTGCATTTCGCGTTGGTACGCAAATGCAATTTACGCAGCGTGACGATCACCGCACGATGACTTTGGTTCTTTGGATTGAAACATTTGTTTTCAAGAGGGGTGGAATTATTTAAATGAATAAAAAGAATGATGTTAGAATATTTTTGACAAATAAATTATGTTGATAGAAAGCAAAAATTACACATTTCTAAATAAGAATGAGAATAAAAGATGAGATTTTTTATTTTGGCCATCTTAGATGCGCCGGTATCCACCACGATAAAATATTGGATGCCCATCCATTATGACACCATCTAAGATGGCCAAAACAAAAAATCTCATCTTTTATTCTCTAAAACAATGCCTAGAATCACAAGCAGCCAATGTGGCCATGAATCAGTTGCATTATCTGTTTGTTTTAGATTTTCTATCAAAGAAATGGCCCATTATTTGATATAATGGATCAATTTTGTGCAGCAGCGTAACAAGGTTATCAAACCAGTGGAATCAAAATTCCTAAGTCGGGTGGATGACCTGCTCCATGCTAAATGGGACCAAATACACACAATGCACATAAAACTTAGCCCAATTAATTTGGCCCCATATTTAGGCCAAAGTTGATTGCAGTCCCACAAAAAATTGGGCACAAACAAAAAAAATGCAATAGGCCTGTTGTTCCACGTATCAAATGTATGATTGAGGTTAGGATTAGCAACAATTACTCACTGAGAGTAGGCCTATATATCCATGTAGGAATATCCAGTTTAAAGGCAAGAAAATAATTAGTAAAAAAAAGGTTTGTCTCAGCTTCCGATCGCATTAGTGTAAAATTTAATTTTACTATATTTATTAAGGTTTAAGAGATTTTTAACTTTTTTTAAAAAAAAGGTCAAAAAAAGAAAGTTTGACTGCAAGGACCATATGGAACTCTTGCCCAATGTTGATATCTAATAACATTATCTTTTTACATAAGTCCCACTTAAAACTACACTCTGAAATTTCCAAACTTAAAAGTATACTCCACAGAATCTACCATTTTCTAAGACAAACAATGATTTAAATTATAATATTTTTACTTTTTCAAATTTTAGATATGGAAGTTCATAATTATCTAAAACTTCAAATTTCAGCAACCGTCAGTCAATATAAATATAAAAAAACATGATTCAGTCATGATTGAACGTGCAATTGTTCCTTTAAAGGAATTTTTATTTCTATATCTTTGGAAACCACACACAATGAACAAAAATATTGAATTCAAGCCTTGGGAACATGTTCATTTGATCTTTTGACCAAAAACCATAATTATGGTTTCTGCTGTTTCAGGTGTTGTAACTAGACCTTACCCGGCTTACATGCTAGTATGTGGTTAACTGGTATTGCTTGCTTTAAACCTCAACTCCAAATTGCTTTTTGTTTCATCTCAATAGGATAAAATACTTTTTGAGATTTTAGTTCCCGTATTGACACATCGCACAATTTTACAATCCCAGTTGGCGTCTGTTACCATGGCAAGGTCAATGTTAACATTTCGCATGTTAATGTATGCAACAAGGTTTAGGGTATGCATACAAACACTAAGGTTGAGATACTACTTCAGATTAGTGAGAAAAAAAACAGTTTTTTGAAATGTGGTTCGGACTAGGATTCCCTTAAAACATCAAATTCTTGGGAATGCATTAAAGATTTCAGGTAAAAGGCACTAGTTTACCATATTCCGATTTAACACACAGCAAAATACACAAAGAGGTATATAGTTGAATTTGATCTGTGAGGTCTGCATCTTTGTACATATTAGTGAGTTGGGGGATAGAGCACCATAGATTATTATGTTTTTTGTATATTATGCGTGATTTGCTCAGTTGATGAGGCCAGTCAATAGGAAGTTACACGTGGAGCTATGCAGATAACACAAGCTTTGCTACTCAAGATGAATTGTCAATCATAATAATTGATCTTTCCACGAGTATTGGGAATGAAGATTACATGCTCTGCTGTGTTATTTGTAAGCTTCATTATGTCTTGTTTCAAAAGGTACTTGAACATTAGAGTACTGCCATAATTAACCCTGGGTAGAGTGGATTTTAGTGGTGGGTTTTATTTTGTGTTCATGCATTGTACTTTTATATATTTGGCAATGGTCAATTCAATTTGATAATGCAAGTTATATTTTTTGTAAGCTACTCAGTTAAATAGGAAGTCACAAGAAAAAGGATTTCCCCTCGTCTACCGAAGGGGGGGTTACCACCCCCCTTCAGGTTTTCCCCGGCTTGCTAAACCCTTTTTGGTGGCCAAATTATTTAATGTCATGTAATTTTTCGCTCCTTTTCATCCAAAAACAAAATCCAAGGGAGTATAGGTAAGATACAGGGGATCCCAAGAGTGATTTGATGGGGGGGGGGGGGGTGGTGTGGAACCATCCCTTCGGAAGAGAATTACCAACCATGACAAACACCAACACAGGAATCACAGACACTTGATTTTGATACCAATAGATAGCTATGGTCTCCTCTATTTCTTATGGAACCAAAATGAGTACCAACACATGCATAGCATTACGTCACATGACGTCACAAAGTTAGCATTGTCGGTTTAAAAAACTTTGCCAATTCCATAGACACACGTGAAACATTTAATTTTTCGCCAACAAAAGGTTTGGAAAAGCAGATTTTCATGCGGTTTTTGCCTCTACTTGGGAAATGACTAGTTGTCTCGCAGAACTTTGTTCGGCAGAGACTAGTAATCACTTTTCTGTCTGTCTGTCTGTCTTGTCGGTCTGTCTGTATGTCTGTCTGTGTCTGTCTGTCTGTCGTTCCGTCCGTCCGTCTGTCTGTCTGTCTCTGTATGTCTGTGTGTTTGTCTGTATGTCTGTCATGCTGTCGGTTGGCTGACGTCCGTGTTCCCTCAAAGGTTGCACTTCTGAAATCACACCCTTTAGGAGTAAAGCTTCTAGACCAGCTTGCACCACTCACGAAAGATTCAATAATGCAGCCTGCTATACAGGCCTCTTATCATGATGCGTTTATCGATGTACAAGAAGACGTTCCCTCCCCGCCATACGACCATCAGAATTTGTGTACTGATTATCGGATAACTCATTTTGCCAAACGCGCTTTTCCCCATGGTGTCACACATTGATAAGCCAAATATCTTTTGACTTGCTGCAACCCACTTCTGCACCCCTGTCCGTCATTAATAAGAGGAGAGTTGAGTTAGCTTTGAGGCTGATTGTTCTCTAAAGCATGTTCCTGATTAAAATGTTGCAAACACTCTGCCTGTGTAAAACAGTGACACAGATGCCTCTCTTATGTGTGATAATGAAAGTCACGCAGACTGCCACTGCAAAACAATCTGTGAAGCAATGAGAGTTTGGGCTCCCAAATGAGTGTGCCAATGTTTCTTGCATCATATGTGGTAGAGCAATCTGCCCCACAGTTTCATCATCTCAGTTCAGGAACATCAATTTTGCATATGGTATGCATCACGGCTGATTACAGCTCGTTAAAATCGCTAACCATTGTTTTGCACATTTTCCCTAAACTACTCCCGATTCTTAAAAATAAACCACCAAATTTTTGCATTAAAAAGAAATGCATATTTTCTTTCGGAAGACGTCACAAGTGCTACCATCAAATTACAAATGTGTTTTGGTCAAATGAAGCCCGGGAGTAAAGACACCATCAGCAATTTGTATGTCCGGACTCCAGAATACATTGAATCATCAAAAAGGCATTTTTGACATTTTGGGAAATGGCAAAAGGTATTATACAATCCCATAAAACCAACATGTAGTCTTTTATCACAATGAAAGGTGTCTGTATAGGTACACTTTCAGCAAGGTAGCTGAATTCAGATTCTATCAGTGGGCGGTGGTTATCACGTTTAGGTCAAAAGCTCCGCCCATCCACTACTAATAGATGGATAGTGCATACAGCAATTACGCGGTGTATTCGAATAATGACGCGCAAACGGCGGTTTATTACTGCGTCGTGCATTTCGCGTTGGTACGCAAATGCAATTTACGCGCGTGACGATCACAGCACGATGACTTTGGTTCTTTGGTTGACACATTGTTTTCAAGAGGGGTTGGAATTATTTAAATGAATAAAAAGGAATGAGTTAGATATTTTGACAAATTCTGTTGATAAAAGCAAAAAACATTACACATTTCTAAAAAGAATGAGAATACAAGATGCGGATTTTTATTTGGCATCGTTAGATGCGCCGGTATCCCACCACGATAAAAATAGGGATGCTCATCCATTAGGACACCATCTAAGATGGCCAAAAACAAAAAATTCATCTTTTATTCTAAACAATTGCTAGAATTCACAAGAAGCCCAATGGTGGCCATGAATCAGTTGGCATTATCTGTTTGGTTTAGATTTCTATCATAAGAAATGGCCCATTATTGATAGTAATGGATCAATTTTGTGCAGCAGCGTAACACGGTTGATTCAACCAGTGGAATCAAAATTCATAAGTCGGTGGATGACATCTCCATGCCAAATGGGACCAAATACACCACAATGACATAAACTTAGCCCAAAATTTGGCCCATATTTAGGCCAAAGTTGATTGCATTCCCACAAAAATTGGGGCAGGCAAAAATGCAAATAGGTGTTGTCCACGTCATGGCCAATGTATTATTGAGGTTAGGATAGCAACAATTACTCACTGAGAGTAGGCCTATATTATCATGTAGAATATACTCATGTTTTAAAGGCAATAACAGAAAAATAATTCAAAAAAAGGTTTGTTCAGCTTCCCGCTCGCATAGGTGTAAAAAATTAATTGTACTATATTATTATAGGTTAAGAGATTTTTAACTTTTTTAAAAAAAAGGTCCTCCAAAAATCAAAAAAAGAAAAATTTTGACTGCAAGTTGACCATATGGAACTCTTTCCACTGTGGTATCTAAGAACATATCTTTACATAATTCCCAACTTAAAAAGTACATCGAATTCCAAATTAAAAGTATAACTCACAGAATCATCTACCATTTTCTAAGTACCAAAACAAATGATTAAATTATAATCAATATTAAGAATGTAAAATCAACTACACACATCTAAAACTTAAATTTCAAGCACGGCAGTCCATCATAAATATAAAAAAAACATGATTCAGTCATGATTGTGAACGTGCAATCCTTTTGAACGGAATTTTTATTCTCTATCTTTAACGGAACACACAATTGAACCAAAAATATTGAATTCAGCCTGGGGGAACAGGTCATTTGATCTTTTGACCAAAACATTAAGTTATGGTTTATGCTTGTTGTCCGGATGTAACTAGACCTTTACCCTGCGTACCATGCTAGTATGTGGTAAATTTTGGTTCAATGACTGCTTTAAACCTCCACTCCAAAGTGCTTTTTGTTTCATTCCAATAGGATAAATAACTTTTTGGATGTTACTGTTCCTCCCGTATTGACACATCGCACATTTTACAATCCCAGTGGCGGGCTGTACCAAGGCAACGGGTCACATGTTTTAACATTCGCATGTTATTGTATGCAACAAGGTTTAGGGTATGCATACAAAACACTAAGGCTTGAGATACTATCAGATTAGCTGAGAAACAAGTTTTTGAATGGTGGTTCGGACTAGGATTCCCATTTAATTAAAACATCAAATATGGGAATGCCATTAAAATTGCAGTGGGTAAAGGCACTATTGTTCCCATATTCCGATGTAATCAACAAGCAAATACACAAAGAGGTAGTGGTAGATAGTTGAATTGATTTGTGAGTTGCCCATATTAGTGAGTTGGAGGGATATTAAATTGCACCATAGAATTATTATAGTTATTTTTGCTATTATTTGATTGTGATATTGGCTCAGTGATTGGAGGCCAGTTCAATAGAGTACACGTGGAGATATGCGATTAACACAAGCTTGAATACTCAGATGAATTGTCAATCATAAGAATTGATCGTCCACGGAGTATGGGAATGAATAGACATGCTCTGCCCTGTGTATTTGTAAGCTTCATTATGTCTTGGTTTTCAAAAGGTACTTGAACATTAGAGTACTGCATAATTAACCCTGGGTAGAGTGTTTGTTTAGTGGTGGTTTATTTGTGTTCCATGCATTGTACTTTTATATATTTGGCAAGGGTCAATTTGATAATGCAAAGTATATTTTTTTGTAAGCTACTCAGTTAAATAGGAAGTCACAAGAAAAAGGATTACCCCTCGTCTACAAAGGGGGGGTTAAACCCCTTCAGGTTTCTATCCCGGCTTGCCACACCCTTTGGTGCCAAATTATTAATGTAATTGTATTTTTCGCTCCTTTCATCCAAAAAACAAAAATCCCGGGAGTATAGGTAAGATACAGGGTGATCCCAAAGTGATGGATTGGGGGGGGGTGGTGGTGGAACCATCCCCTTCGGAAGAGAATTACCAACATGCCTCACCACAACACAGGAACATCCAGACACTTGATTTTGATACTTACCCCCAATAGATAAGCTATGGTCCTCCTCTTTATTATCAAAATGAGTACAACATGCCTAGGCTTACGTTACCATGACGTCATAAAGTTCGCATTGTCGGTTTTTTTGTAGGTATAAACTGCACTTTCCATAGACACACAGTGAAACATTTAATTTTTCGCCAAAACGTTTGGAAATAGATTTTCAGGCGGTTTCTTTTTTTTTTGCCTCTACTGATGGGAAATGACTAGTGTGTTCCGCCTGAACTTTGTCGGCAGAGACTTAGTACACTTCGCTGTTGTTGTCTGTCGTCTGTTGTTGTGGTTTGTCTGTCTGTTGTCGGTCCGTCGTCCGTCGTATGTCTGTCTGTCTTCTGTCTGTCGTCTGTCGTCTGGTCTGTCTGTCATGCTGTCGGGGGCCTGACGTCCGTGTTCATGGGTTTGTGTGCTACGATTTATCTGGAGTTCCGTTAAGGGCGACAATGATGTTGTAAAATTGGGGAAAGAAGCGGGTCCACGAGTTCTCGACATGATTAGATTTGGGCGTAAAATATGTATAAGTATCTAATTTGCCCAATTAACGAAAATTTTCCGCAAGGAGTGTGACTACAAGTTTTTCAGGAGTTCCGTAAGGCGTATGATATGTAACTTGGTGGAAGGGGAGCGGGGGGAGAGTCTCGAACTGATTAGATTTCGGGAAATTAAGTGTGCAAATGAGCTATTAATATGCAAAAATAGAGTAATTGCTATAATTTGAAAACGGTACATGGAGACGGGAAAAATTCCTTCACTGCATGAAAGCTTATCATGGTGCACGCATCTTTTTTGCAATTTGACGTGTGTGATACATGTGGCTTTCGTATGCAAATGAGCTAATTAATTAAATATGCGTATTACTGTATTCTGAAACCGCACATCGGATAGGCAAAATTCCTTTCGCTGCATGAACGAATACTAGGCCATGCATCTATTGGGTGAATCATATTGGGTCAAAGGAATGGGCCGATTTTTTTAAAAAGGGGGCAGTTTGATACCATTGATCTAATTAAATAGATAATTGCGGTATCACTGAAATGGTATATGGATATGCAAAAATTCTTCGCTACATGAGGACTTCTATGCTGATACATCTTTGTATGAATCACAATTGCGGTCAAAAGTGCCAAGTGGGTCAATTAAAGGGGCAGTGCTTGATGCAATTGATCTAAATTAAATATGCGTAATGATGTTTGTATCGCTTAAATGGTACAATTGGATATGCAAAATTCCTTCGCTACATGAGACTTCAATGGACATCTTTGGTGTGAATCATAAATTGTGGTCAAAAATGCATGTGGTGCATTAAAGGGGATTCTTTGATTAGTTTAAAATGCAAAATAATGCTAAATGCTTGGTCAATTTCAACCAAATTTTTCTCAGGTTGTTTCAATGTCAGTCATGGAAATACTACACTTAAAAAGAATTTGATTCAGATGTTTACCTTGGCAATAATTAGGTCAGCATGTGTGTTTATTTGGCATGATATGGCTTTGTATGATTGGGTGGTGTGACAAACGGGGTACAAAACAAGACTTCTCAAAAGGGGGGGGGTGGGGGAGTACACCACAACAAAGGTATTTAACATCAATATTATGGCTAGATCAGTGCCCATGGTTTAATTGAAATAGTTTTTAGTTATGGTCAGTGTTTTGGGTTGCCAGTCTGTACATTCTTGGACAATGTGAAAATACAGACATAATTGTGCATTTCTAGGCTTTCTGGGACACCGTAGGGGACTCCATTAAAATGTGGTACCTGGTTTTTTTCAAAAATAGTGTTGCAAATTGAATAAATTTCATATTTTACTAAATTTAGTTGAATTTTAAGGGATTTGTGCCCAG
Organism: Ophioderma brevispina; assembly: GCA_023653785.1. Taxonomy (NCBI): domain Eukaryota; kingdom Metazoa; phylum Echinodermata; class Ophiuroidea; order Amphilepidida; family Ophiodermatidae; genus Ophioderma; species Ophioderma brevispina. Next base: position 10,695 of record JAMKCH010085200.1, read on the forward strand.
GACTTATCATGATTATTATCTCTACAATGGAAAAATGTTGTGACCCTTGGGGGTGGTGTCAATGAAAGAGCAGGAAAGAAAGCTACTATAATGCAAACCCCGGGGTGCTATCCTAAATCTCTTGGTTATGATTATGTTGGGGACAATTCAAGGTTAATATCTCCAAACGGAAGATAGATGTTGTGACCTCTATGGTGATCAAAATGAAAGATGAGAAGTATAGAATACTATAAATGCAAACCGGGGGGTGCTTCTTTAATTCCTAACGTCTCTTACTTGTGCGAATGTGGGGGACATTTCAAGATTAATATCTCCCCAAACGGAACGATGTATGACCTTCTATGGTGGTATCCAAGGAAAGAGCAGGAAATATAGAATACGATAAATGCAAACCCGGGGGTTTGCTAGTGTACTCCTAAACGTCTCTTACTTTTCATGGGGGGGACATTTAAAGATTAATATCTCACAACGGAAATGTTGTTTGTGGACCACGATGGGTGGTGTCAAATGAAGAGTGAGAGGTATCGAATACTATCAAATTGCAACCCTGGGGTGTTGCTACTCCCTAAAAACATCTTGTTAGTCGTTGAGGCCTTCTCATGATTAATATCCACAATGGAAAATGTTTGTGGACCCCTGGGGTGGTGTAAAATGAAGAGCAGGAAGTAGGAAGTAAGAATAAAGGCACCCAAAAAGGGTGCTACCCCTAAACATATCTGACTTATGATCGGGGGGGGGGGGGGGGGGGGGGGGGGGGGTTAACTTGCAAGATATATCTTGAACAATGGAAAATGCTGTTTGACCCTACTAGTAGGGTGGTGTCAAATGGGGGAAATAGTGGGAAAGAAAAATAGTTAAGAAAAATTGTAGTTACTGCCTGAACAACTTTTGGGGACACCCTGGACTCGCACAGTTGCACTCTGGGTGCTGCTTTTGCTTACGTAAGGCGAACAGAAAGAACGGCGAGACTTGTGGTTCGAGAACCCGCCTTGTGTTATATAATGACAGCATTTTAGCGCTATTAATAAGGTGCTTGAGTCGCTTCTAAAATTGCAAAAGTCACTTTCCACACTATATTCATATGTTTGTACTTTCTTCAACATATGATGTCATGGTGACATCATACACGGGGAGGTTGCGTACTTATTTTTGTACCAATGGAACGAAGAAACTCTAAGCTATCATTTGTACCAAATTACAGGAATCGGGTGTCCCAGTAAAAAAATCACAGGGTTTTTGTTACAAAAAAGGGCTCAGGTAGACGAGGGTTAACACTTTAGTGACGAATTGCTGTTTAGTTTTTTGGTTGGTACCCTATGGACCCCCAAAAAATTGTTTTCGCGTGGCCGCTGTACGGAATGGGTATTTTATCATTGAAATCTTTTTATTGTCTGCTTTTAAATGCGCTTTCTTTTCATAAAAAAAAAAATTATAAAAGTGGCAAGATGAATAGTTATAAATTGGCAAAGCATTAATGAGTTCAATAAGTGGGATCCCAGGACTCCCCAAGCAGTTAATTAATGAGTAATTAGTTGGGGGGTACCATGACCCCTCCCCGTGCACTAAAGGGAGTGGAACACCCCTTGGTCACTTACTAAGTGTTTTACAAATGTTAGCTAGTTAGCTGTACTTACATGTATGTAGGTGATCCCAGAAGGAGGACAACAGAGTACTTCCACTAGAGGATTGGATAATTTTGTTCAAATTTTTGAGAATTCAGGCAGTTAAGAGAAAGACTACTATTCCAATTACTATAATGGGATGCGCCTATATTTTTGGGAACATATTTTATTACTGTGTCATCCAAGCCCTTTTCAATTGTAGTGTACTCATCATGGTGTGGGAGGGCAAGGGCAGTTCCTCCCCGTAGCTCAAAAAGATTGAAGTCTTGGAGTTTTGAGAGATGTGTAATGTGTTGAAAATGGCAGGAAATGAAAGTAGTTAGTATTTTTAGCAAAACCTGATTTTCTTTGAAAGAAATGTTGGTAATATTACTCTATCATTCTTTCAATGTCATTGTAAAGAATTGACTTACCTTGTAATAATTTTAACAAAAGCAAACCTCAGACATATTGAAATTTTTTGAAAGAAAAAACATGTGAATTCAGTTTGCTAAATATATATTAGTATAGAACAACCAGCCATATACTTGATGCACATTTAGTTGTAGGGGGGGGAACATGGCATAAGGAACTTCAAAAACTGCAGAAAATATTTCATACAAAAAAAAAATTAATCAAGCATTATAACTGTTTTGTTTGTGTATGGTATTTTGCTCACGGGGAGGTGTTTTCTTTAACCATGGTGACCAGGTTATTAACAAGAAATTAATGGTGTTTTGAACCAGAAATATACGCTACATGCAACTCTCCACCTGTGCTAGTGGGGGTTCTTATGAGACGTTAATGCGGATGATTAGGGACTTGGTGCTTTTCTAGCCCAGCCAGTGAGTTTTGGACAGTTTAGATTATGGGAACTCTTACGGGGGGGCGGGGGGAAGAAGAGGTATTATAACCCCCAATCACTGTTCTCATCTCGTGTGGGAGGATAGCAAGGGTTTTAGAGGGATAGCAGGTAAAGACATCTTGGGTGGGAATCGAAACCAGGGGCCTCTGGCACCCCGTCCCATGACCAGGGATGGGCCAGCTTAAAGGTGACTCAGAGAATTTTGAAATTAAAGGGTTGTGTATTTATTCAATATATTTCACTAGAACAAAAAAGATAGTCACTTCTGAAATGTTCCAATCCAAAGTTTGAGATAATCAGATTTTTCGTTTTCAGGCAATAAACATCAGGTGGTAGTATACAGTACCATAGGATTATGGGTATGACAAAAAATCCGGATCACGGAAATGTAAGAAGTTGTGATTTTTCATATGAATGACTTCGCTTTGAGCGTAGTTATTTCACACAGGATTAGTATATGGAAAAGCAATATGTACATGCAAAAACACAATTTGTTGAAAATTGAGCGGCGCCCTCCTCATAAATCTCTGGTCAGCTTTAAGCCAAGAGGTGGGTCGCTGACCCCCGCAAATTGAGCCCTATGTGTTTGTATGATGATATCATCTTATTGATTTTTGACTTATATGTAGTGCATTTTTCTAGCTTGACCTCAGTGAGTTTTGGGCGTTTACGGTTAAAGAGGACACTGGCAAATTTGAAAAATAGGTGCCCTTAAGATTTTTCAAAATGGATTATTTTTGCATGGTTGTAAAGCTTTTTATACAGTAGGCCTCACCTCTGAATTGTAAGACCAATCAGCGCTCGCCCTTATGGGGAAATAGAACGAGTTTTTTATACATAATGTCGCCGAGCGTCATTTATTCAAGCCAAGAGGAAGGAAATGGCATTTAAAACAAGGAAACACGGAGCTTCGCCCCATGATGGCATGAACCCTGTTGACCAGTCTGTGACCGTGGAGTTTAATATGAATGAAGAGTACAAGTCTATGATTCATGTAATATAAACATTATTTGTGATTAAAGTACAGCAAACTTAAAGTTGACCTACAAATTACCTGGATGTCTTAGCTTCTTATATTCCTATCTGTTTTTTGGGTATGTTAGTTTTAGAGACTATGGCCTAGACATTCATTTGCGATCAAATTTAAGAAATTTCAGATTTTGTGAAAATGTGCCGTGCTGCTTTAAAGTATAGACCAGAAAAGAGCATCGGGAAAATAACAAAAATATGCAACAGTGATCAAAAATCTGTTCATGCACACATTTAACTTGTTGGCCATGAAATGACTTTATATACCTTATTATTTTTTTTTTTTTTAAAAAGAAAGGTTTTCCAACTGATATACAGAAAATCGTTGGATGATATGGGGCCCAGTTTTGTCAGCGTAAAAATAATTGCTACCCTTGACTTCATGGGACAAGGTATGGGATATAATTGTTTTGGTTGGATATGGAAATATATTGCCGTAATAGCTTCCTATTAAGAGCATCTTTGCTTCTGAGAACTACACCAAAATAGCATTGTATGCATGCATGCTGTGCTATTAAAAGGTGATAAGGAAAATACATCATGCACATGAAATATTATATGCACACACTAAAGGCCAAGCCAGCAAGAAAAGGTTTTTTGTTTACAAAATAACCTGTACTGTGGATAGTACTACACTTTATCAATCTATTTGCCAATTTCTCGCTTTTATGATACAATCAGTTGTTTAATTGGCTGAGTTGACAAGACAAACATGAGAGGAGCTAGAGTAACCAAAAAGTGTTCTATATCTCTGTGTAAACACCATACCCACCATTCTTAAGTATCTGTTTTGTTTGTGTATGGTATTTTGCTCACGGGGAGGTGTTTTCTTTAACCATGGTGACCAGGTTATTAACAAGAAATTAATGGTGTTTTGAACCAGAAATATACGCTACATGCAACTCTCCACCTGTGCTAGTGGGGGTTCTTATGAGACGTTAATGCGGATGATTAGGGACTTGGTGCTTTTCTAGCCCAGCCAGTGAGTTTTGGACAGTTTAGATTATGGGAACTCTTACGGGGGGGCGGGGGGAAGAAGAGGTATTATAACCCCCAATCACTGTTCTCATCTCGTGTGGGAGGATAGCAAGGGTTTTAGAGGGATAGCAGGTAAAGACATCTTGGGTGGGAATCGAAACCAGGGGCCTCTGGCACCCCGTCCCATGACCAGGGATGGGCCAGCTTAAAGGTGACTCAGAGAATTTTGAAATTAAAGGGTTGTGTATTTATTCAATATATTTCACTAGAACAAAAAAGATAGTCACTTCTGAAATGTTCCAATCCAAAGTTTGAGATAATCAGATTTTTCGTTTTCAGGCAATAAACATCAGGTGGTAGTATACAGTACCATAGGATTATGGGTATGACAAAAAATCCGGATCACGGAAATGTAAGAAGTTGTGATTTTTCATATGAATGACTTCGCTTTGAGCGTAGTTATTTCACACAGGATTAGTATATGGAAAAGCAATATGTACATGCAAAAACACAATTTGTTGAAAATTGAGCGGCGCCCTCCTCATAAATCTCTGGTCAGCTTTAAGCCAAGAGGTGGGTCGCTGACCCCCGCAAATTGAGCCCTATGTGTTTGTATGATGATATCATCTTATTGATTTTTGACTTATATGTAGTGCATTTTTCTAGCTTGACCTCAGTGAGTTTTGGGCGTTTACGGTTAAAGAGGACACTGGCAAATTTGAAAAATAGGTGCCCTTAAGATTTTTCAAAATGGATTATTTTTGCATGGTTGTAAAGCTTTTTATACAGTAGGCCTCACCTCTGAATTGTAAGACCAATCAGCGCTCGCCCTTATGGGGAAATAGAACGAGTTTTTTATACATAATGTCGCCGAGCGTCATTTATTCAAGCCAAGAGGAAGGAAATGGCATTTAAAACAAGGAAACACGGAGCTTCGCCCCATGATGGCATGAACCCTGTTGACCAGTCTGTGACCGTGGAGTTTAATATGAATGAAGAGTACAAGTCTATGATTCATGTAATATAAACATTATTTGTGATTAAAGTACAGCAAACTTAAAGTTGACCTACAAATTACCTGGATGTCTTAGCTTCTTATATTCCTATCTGTTTTTGGGTATGTTAGTTTTAGAGACTATGGCCTAGACATTCATTTGCGATCAAATTTAAGAAATTTCAGATTTTGTGAAAATGTGCCGTGCTGCTTTAAAGTATAGACCAGAAAAGAGCATCGGGAAAATAACAAAAATATGCAACAGTGATCAAAAATCTGTTCATGCACACATTTAACTTGTTGGCCATGAAATGACTTTATATACCTTATTATTTTTTTTTTTTTTAAAAAGAAAGGTTTTCCAACTGATATACAGAAAATCGTTGGATGATATGGGGCCCAGTTTTGTCAGCGTAAAAATAATTGCTACCCTTGACTTCATGGGACAAGGTATGGGATATAATTGTTTTGGTTGGATATGGAAATATATTGCCGTAATAGCTTCCTATTAAGAGCATCTTTGCTTCTGAGAACTACACCAAAATAGCATTGTATGCATGCATGCTGTGCTATTAAAAGGTGATAAGGAAAATACATCATGCACATGAAATATTATATGCACACACTAAAGGCCAAGCCAAGCCAAGAAAACGGTTTGTTTACAAAATACCTGTACTGTGGATAGCTACATACACCGTATTCAACCTAATTTGCCAATTTCTAGCTTTTATGATACAATCAGTTTAATTGGCTTAGTTACAAGACACAACATGAGAGAGCCCTATGAGTAATTAAAAGTGCTTCTATATCTGTGTAAACCATACCACCATTCTTACAGTATCTCTGGTTTGCTCATTTTATGATATTACCTTCCAAGTGACCAATCAAAATAGTGCTTCTATATCTCTCTGTAAACCATACCACCATTCTTACAGTATCTCTGGTTAGCTCATTTTATGATATTACCTTCCAAGTGACCAATCAAAATAGTGCTTAGAAGCTGATAGATAGGCATGGCCAAGGGGTTATAATTTACATTTATGAAATTTTTGAGGTATAATCTTTTTGTTTAAGAGCAAACAGAATTTTTTGTCAGCATTCCAGAAATCCTGTATTACAGTAGCTTTGTTCAAGACGATCTAGAAGCTTCATTCATTGGTTCACATGTCTGATATAAATAATATCATCATATAAGGATGGTGCGACCACCCCCCCCCCCCACTAAAAAAATGGCAAAATTCACTCTATTAAACACCCGAATTTGAGGTCTACAATTCACCTGGCTTGTGTTCCATGCTTCCACTATTGAGTTCAATAAGTTCAACTCACGGGAAGCATGTCCTTCTGAGTAGCACAACCAACTGCACCTGACCACAACCGGTGTTTTTGTGGTTTTAGACCTGGACTAGTAGGATTCTGGAGGACGCCAGTGTGTACAACAGGCAGTGTACTTTTTTTTTTTGTTTTAAATTTTTCTCTAGACAGGGTCACCCTAAAAATGCTAAAAGCACTGATGCTCAAACATGAAAACACATGTTTCAAAATAATTGAGACTAATGTTATTCATTATACAAGTGGGAAAATAACAGTTTGCATTTCTTAGCAGACCCGACCTTGAGCAAGGCTGTATTGCAAATGAACCAGTAGATATGTTCAATAAAATGAACAATCAATACAATCAGGTAGACATTGTTGATTTTACTGTCCTTACAATTTTTAACAACTGAAATGAAGCAACTTCATGGCTGATGTCTGGGTTTCAATTCGGACCAATTGTCTGGGTTCAATTCGACCATTGAACCCAGGTAGTACGTGTTACGTATTGACGTTATTTTTTAGGTTGAAAAGCGCTCGCGTCAACCGCATTTTTGCTACGTTCGCACATTGCCCCCAACTTGCGTCTCGTTGTGTGTGATCGTTGCGTTCAACAGGGTGTTCGATTGTTGTCAACTGGGTTGTGGCATTCCTTTCTTGTTGTAATTAATCCGTAAAGTATAGTGAAATGGGTTCAAGGATGACTTAATAATATTATTTCAGTTTATTAAAACAAGCATATCATAGGCAGCAACAGCTGAATTGCGTATGATTTTGCATTAAAAAGCTTAAACATTTAAAGTAGCAATTATAAAGTACCATATATAATTCAAAAAAAATCATCACCATCAGTGATGTTAAAGCTGTTTAAGAATGTGAATGAAGTATGATTTTGGGAACCGTTACTCTCTTTACGGACGCTTGAACCGGCGACGAGCATTATTTTTTGGCTTGGAAGAACTCGAAATACTGGTTTTAATTCGTCGTAAAGAGAGTACGCATTTCCCAAATCATACCTTTATGCGCTAATATAATAGTGTATAATTATAGCTGTATTTACAGCAACCATAACATGTTACCATCTTTTTCTCTCCTCAGATGTTCCTAGACAAGTCCATTTAGACGGGCCTGGAGAAATGGGCAAACCTGTCATAATAGAACCAGAAATAAGCAGAGTCAGATCGATTATTTACAATCAATGAATTCCCATTTAATGGCTAGTGCGAATATCACAAATAGGTCTCTACCTGAATGATGTCCGACCTAGAGGGTGAGTACAAACCTTTGACATAGGCTTCATTTTCCACAAAGTGTACAATTTCTTTTACAGTGATTGACAGCGATAATGCCAGAGAATCAAAAAATGTGGAAATGCATTTTTTTAGTCTTCAAACTCATGGAAAGTGTGTACATTCATATAACTGCTTTAAATGTAGGAACAGGCCACCAAATAGTGAAAAAAATGGATGTTTTTTTTTTTTTTTTTTTTTTTTTTTTTTTTTTTAAAAAAAAAAAAAAAAAAAAAAACTCTACACAAACAGCATTGTGGTTTTACACCATAGAATAAACAAAGATCAATGTTTGTTTTTGAGTCAAACTGTATGAACTGGTGCACACTTCACCCTAAAAATCTTGGATCCACCGGGAAAGGCTTTTTTGATCTCAAGCGGATTTTGATACACACTTATAGAAATTACAGAATCGGGGTTAAAAGTACTGCCTTGTCTTTATACAATGACTTTCAGTCAACCACTTGCAGGTTTTTTATGAACGCACTCCATGCCATAAACAAAATACAAAAATATAATTTTTGATGATTTTTTTCGATGTTTCGTGATTAGCATCACTGCTTGTCCCTTTAAAATTTGCTCGCAAATGATAAACTTAAGACCCTGGGAAGAACATACGTAGTTGTACACATCCTGTACACTGGAGCTTTATCATGAGACCAAACGCATCCCAATGATTTTAAAGGTCTCCAACCTATACAGATCTCTGATTTGCTCATTATATGAGAGAGTATGGTATAATCGCCTGATAACCAATTCAAATCGACCTAATATTCTGTACAAGCTTTTTTTTGTGGGCCGCGCTATAGCTGGAGGCCCACTTTAATCCGTTTGCTTGTTATGTGTGGATGTTTGTGTGTGTGTGTGTGGGTTGTTTTTTGGTTTTGTATGTTTTTTTTTAAAGTTGATGTTTCATTGGACCCAAACTTGTGTCATAGGTCACCATGGGATCCCCACCCTAAACAACATATGATTGAGTAAAAGTTCATGTGCCCAAGGCATAGGTCATGTTAGGTCAAGTTGAAAATATACTAAAATGGATAATGACCTCAATTGCAAAGTTTAGTCAATATGTGACCAATCCTTGTGTCATCAGTGCTCCATGGGATCCCTCATTTTGATGAGGTCAAAGGTCATAGCCAAGCTCAAGCTCCCCAGAGCTGCCCACATCTTATATTCTTTGACTATAGCGAGCGCGAAAGCCGCGAACCGCGAAATTAGTTCTTATGTCTCTTGTGAGACATCAACTAAGCTAATGGAAAACCGATAACATCACCAGTATACTCAAGGGGGTAAGCCTTTACTCGTACTTGCTCACTCAAGTGAAGGTGAAGTCATTATGCGTCTTGCATTCTCACAAGCGTCTCGATCGTGCCACCTTTATCGGTGTGTATCATGCTATGATTTCAAGCACAACGCGCGCGATTCATGGCTGCACAACCTTAAAAATTGCAGTGGGACGTCACCGTCGCTTAAGATGAGACCAAACTATAGGGGCGTACCCACATTTTATATAAGCTTTCAAGGTAAGTCAGGTGGTAATCAAGTGGAAATGCATTCCGATTCAGGATAAATATGGGAAAGTGCATTGAGCCTGAATAATAAATAAATAATAAAAAGGTGAGATTTATATAGTGCCTTTAATATAGCAGAAGGGGCAATGATGTTGCACATTTGGAAATCATGTAGGTATGGTACTCCGGGTAGACACATAAAATAGCAATTGCGTGAAGTAATGCCTGCATGCTTTTCAAAAAGCATGCCAAATACACAATGAATGATTTCACTAGCTCTGGGCTGACAGGCAAGCCAGGTAGGCAAGTCAACCTAAAATGATGAACATAACATCAGTTAATCCTACAACCCGATATCCTCTGATGCTCAGACTTTCTGGTTTGCTCCAATACACCCATATCTACCATGAACCTTCTTAATTTTTTTCTACAGGGTGAGTAAAAAAAAAACTTGACCCGGATTGTGTCCGCCATTTTGAGTTTTAAAATAATATATATCTAACATATGTGATATCATCGGAAAGCCTATTTCATTATCTTTAATTTGCTGCAAAGATAATTCCAATCGATTAAGTATAGGCCGAGCTACAGTCTTTTGAATCAAGTAGTCCGCTTTTCACCCTATCCACGGGTTCCCATTTGACTGCACAGCGCCCAACTAAGCAAATGACTCCCCAAAATGATAAGGGTATGTCTACGTTTATGTCAAATAAAGTGGTATCTTAATGGTGCAAAAACCAGTGATAATGGCAAGATTTATTTGAAACACTTTTTTCAAGATGTTGTTTATTTTGGTCTACAAATATATAGACAATACTTTAAACCTCAAGAGGTTGTCACTGATGTGTGTTCCTTCATATGGTATGATTCATTCAACTCCTCCAAAACCTGATACGTGTATCAAGTTATTTTATTTTCAAATGATTGTTATGGGTGATGAGGACGTAGAAACGGTAAGAGGGCATCGATGGTAAATTGTGACTGAATTTTGTGGGGTTAAATAGCATCACATTAATTTTATCCTGCAGTCAATAAATAACCCAATTTTCTTCTGGGCACTGATTTCTTTCGCTGAACGCTGTTCATTTTGATGTGAATCCGTGGACAGAGCAGAAAACCGACTTCCTGATTCAAACGACTTTAACTCGGTCTATACCTAACCGATGTGAATGGTCTTTGCAGCAAATTAAAGATGAACTAAGCTTTCAGATGATACCACATATATTAGATATATATATTACTTGAATATTCAAAATGGTGGACACAATCAGGGTCAAGTTTTTTTGACTCACCCTGTATCTTTAATATTATGTGAAATCAGACTGGTGGCAAGTGGAGCCAGCCTAGTGTCACTACACGTAATAATACCTACTGAAACGTAAACCCTCTTAAGTTCTCAACTTGCTGTCAATCTTGATAAAAGCTTTTTTTGATGCTGTGGATTTCATACTGGGAGTGATTTTAGTTAGCTATGGCAGCTAATGGCATATTATTTTTATTCAAGAGCCAGCCAGAAAAAAGCTTGCTGACAGCTATTTTAAAGCACACTGCATTTAAAAAGCCTTAAATTGAACTCTGTTTGAAACTATCATACCTTAATTTATGTACAAAAAGAAGTCCCTGATGACCCCTTACAATTAAGACTATCCTGGTGTTTTTGTGTATCCTGGTGTGAATGGCAACAATTTTCAAGTTCATTTGAGATTGAGCTACTGTGCCATTGGTACTCAAATATTATGGAAGTAAGAAGTGTGCCTGACTGTTTTGCCTATAAACCATTTTTGGCCCATGTAAAAATTCATGGCCACCAAAAATATGCGGGTGATGTCAAATTTGTGTGAAGAGACTTTGCAACTGCAGTCCTAAGTGTTACACCAATCAAATGAAGTTGGAAATCTGGCACACATTCTTCTATTCTTAGTATAGCTTCCCAATATGTTGACAAGATTGATAGAACAGAGTGGCAAATTACCTACTTTCCCCAGCGCCCATGCTCTCATTGAACTCCCACTTAACAATAGTGTATGTCTATTTATATGCAATCAAAGTATTCTGTTATTATGTACATAAAGAGTGTGAAAAAAAACACCCTAAAAGTGCCCCCAATTTCATGTCTTTAATTTAACCCTAACCCCACATCGGTTTCTAGCCTATCTCCCGGGAGGGACTGAAGGAGTGAGGGAAGAAGGGAACAAGAAAAGTGGCAAATTTGGGTGTGACTCGAACCCATGGGCCCCTTTGGGCCCCAGTCCATGACCCAGGATAGCACGTTACGACGGTGTCGCTTTGGCCCGGCCAGCGACTTCTTGCCCATATGCGTCTTGGTTTGGATGCCGTCATTGCACTTTCTGGACAGTTTTCTCACTCCGTGCTGGTGAGATTTGTGAGATTTAGTTTGTGTTCGGGTTGCACAAATTATTTATATATATACTTATAGTATTTGTCAAAATCCCTTGAACATTTATGAATGTAACCATGTACGCCTGCTTTCCTGCTAATACGGCACACTATTGGATTGCATGTAAGTGCTGTTCTCGCAAAGAGATACGCACATGTTGGTGCAGCGTATCTTCCCTCACCTTTCATCAATGAGGTCTTGGGTTCGATTCCCGGCAGGGGCTCGTTCTCGGTGGCTTTATGTGAATTTGGTTTCTCGATCCATACTCGTTCCCGCAGGTTTTTCTCCGAGTACTCCAGTTTCCTCCTGCTTCTAAAATCGAGCTTCTTGGCATAAATCTGTTCTGGTATTATTATGGTTTCTCTGATGTGCTGAGGGCCTTTCATGGCAGCCGCACAGCGCCTTGATCACGTTTACGTGGATATGTCGCGCGTTAAAAATACAAGTTATTATTTTTATATATTATTATGTTGGTCATGTCCAAGGGATTATGACAAACACTATAAAAAGTATTGTTTATTTTTTCAAAACAACAAACCCCATTGAATTTGGGTCCCAAATGACTGAGTTGTTCCTAATTGAATGAAAATTTGCATTTTTAACACCAACAGACATGATTTTTGCACACATTAACATGTGTTTTGGTAATGTGTAACAACACCAACATATGAAGGCATTGTCTGGCAAGTGTTGCATTTTAAGTGCCAGATGCTTAACAAAGTGGATCCATGTTTTGAATGTTGCCTTTTATGAATATTTATCAATTATCAGTGTACTTATGTAATTTATGGTATACCATGGTTTTGATCCATATCAATCTGAATAATTTTGTTGAGTCTCAATCAGTTGTAACTAAGCAGCAGGGCATGCCATCTGTTGATGCTATCACAGTTACAATTCTCTCATTAGAGGGACTAAGTTTAAATTACCCTTAATTATCACTCGTTTGAATTTTGTGTATTAAAAGTAATTTACAGGTGTGTGTTCCAATCGTTTTTGAGACCCCCTGAGTGACCTGGAAGATCTCGATTTGTTCAGATGAAAGGCTGCATTTTTCTCATTATCGTCCTGCAATTTGAGATTCAAATCTATTTCCAGTCCAAAAATGATAAACAAAAAGCATCGTTTAATGGTTAATCCTTCAAACTTAGTACAGATTGTATTGGGCTTGCAATATGCATTATTGCTTTCTTACCATCAACTGAAACGCAAGTTTTGTGAATTGTTTCACACGTACTTGATGGAGTGTTGGCAAGTAGTACCAGGCTCTCATATCAAGTAGAGAACCAATAACACATTTAAATCGGAAAAGCACTTTACAAGGCACAACAGAATTTGAATGGTATGGTAAAGTTGAATTCTGTGTGAGATTTATGTAAAGGGGGAGAACCCGTTTTAAGTCTATTAATGTGGTTCATCTTATAGAGTGGCCTTTCACCCCAAAACCCTCACGTAAAGTTTGTGCGTGATTTTCACCGTTTCTATGTGAGAGCTAAAAACATGATGTTATAATCCAATAGTGTATATGTAAAATTGATATTGGTCAAAATCAAAAATGGGGCAAATTTTCGCTTCATAAACTCAAACCAAACAGCCTTTGCCCTCAGATCTCAGATTTCACAGGGGAAATGAGAAAACCGTAGCTTTCTTCTGATATCAAAATTTTGACCACTTCCAGGTTAAAATCGGGGGTCCCTGGGGACGAGGCATTCGCGATTGGACCAGGACTTTTAGGTTTTAATTTTAACTTTTTTTCTAAGTGTGCCTGATTGGGAAATTGAAGTTTCAATTTTCAACCAAACATGCTAGTAAACATTTTGCAATACTAAATAAATTCACCTTTATTATACATTGTAACAGAGTTTTTTAATCCTGGTACATTTTAGTGAAACATAAACATGTATCTTGTTATTTGTTAACAACCATTACACGGCAAGATTCTTATTCACATTGGTAACCCGACGAGCTTAGGCGACTCCATAATGTACTCTAGCTCTACGCCAAAGGTACCCCCTTGATGCATTATGATACAGTACCCACGGCTAAGGGAGCGGTCATTTTTATGCCAGGGGGGCATGGAGGATTTCAACTTTTTTCGGCAACAATGTTCGGGGTTCCCCCCCCCCTTCGCTTCCTTCAAAATTTCACTTTCCCCCTTAATCATGCCATTTTCCCATTTAAAGTTCATGTTCCCCCCCTCTCACGTTGATGAACATTTCACGTTCCCCCCTCTTCTCTTACAAAATTGGTTTATGTTCCCCCCTCAAATCCTCCATTCCCCCCCTGTCCGTAAATAATGACCCCTCCCTAATACTTTGTAAGGTACACAAGCCACTGGTGCACAAACAGCTATGTTTACTAAGCAGTACGCATGACTAGTGTACTGTACTCTCATTACCGTGCTATGTGACTGATGGGTACATATGTAGGCCACCATAGTGGAGTAGTCCTTCTATTATTCTGCAACTACTCAAGAGAAACCCTATAATAGTCGACATTTTGTTGTTACACAGGCAATGTGGATCGCGATAGCTTGTATCGCTTAGCAGTTTGCTACACATTTTTCTGCCATTTTGCTATGCAATTTTAAGATTGTGTAGGCAATTTTTTCCACCCATACTTGCTCAAATCAACATGATACCCAAATGGAAATCCTAGGTCGTATCCCTGTACACATGACCAACAATGATAATAATGGATAAGATTTTTAAATTAATATTCAGATCTCAAAGCTCATTCGCATGGGAGTATCCACACGTACTCCTGCATGAGTTGAATGGTGGTTAAGGTACTACGCATATGTAACCCAAGTGAATGATTACTCCCACTTTTGATAGAGGGAATGTGGTACGCATTTAATGGTTCTCTCCATGGCTACTCAACAGGTACTTGCAAATCGTATTCCCAGCGACAAGAACGAACTTGCCCATTTAATTCTACTGGTCCTCTGATATCTATTACATCTCTTTGTAGAATTGATGAAAACAGTACCATGTTACGAATGATTCTGGGGTCTGCATTGAAAGGTCGTTTCGTTTATAGAGGGTGTCTAAATTTGTCAACATTTGAGATTATTAGTATCATGTAAGACCATATTACTTACACCCTTCACAACTTTTTAGTACAAGAATGGCTGCTTTGAACATTACATGTATCGCTTTGTTGGATGGGACATGTGAAATACAATGTTATTATGATTCAGTGGTGTCTTCTTAGCGTATCCACAATTCATTGGTATTGGCTTTTGGTGGTGACAGATTTATCAAATTATTAAGCTGATGCGGGGCCGCGTGTATCATGATAAAGGATGCTCCTAAAACGGCCCGCTTGCGGCTGGGGCGGATTGGAAACAGTAAGGGGTTTTCACCCCTCTCTATTCGACACTGACTGTGATGCTACAATGTACAGTACAGTTGTGACCTCTCTGTACATGGGGACCGACGGACTTAACTAATGTTCCCTCCGAAGGAACGGGATGCTTTCATGATCCATTTGTCCAATTCCAAGTGAACCATGGAGGAGAGCGGTATTCTGTCATTTAATCAATAGTGGTATACAGATCAAATCCAGAAGTGATAGTACCCGAATAAATCCGCAGCAAGGGCCACCATGAACCCACCGGGATCGAACCTGGAAATTTTGTTGTACATTTCGCGCCACAGGCAAGCACCCTAACCTTAGCGCCACCGCTCTCAGTGTGGAACAAAATAAAGTGGTAAGAAAATGGTAAGCCATTTAATACAAATTCTCAAGTGTTTGTCACTATAGATATGATGACAGGTTAAAGAATCAACAGGCAAAATAGTGCTGATGGTCACTGATTTAGTGACATCTCATTATTATAGTGAGAATCTAGTAACAGCTGGTGCGGGAAGCAGTCTGCATAATTGTGAGCCAGCATGAGTAAATGAGGGCTCTACTGAGGTGAAATTGATAACTGAGATTTATATTTAAAGGGATGTAAGACTTCGAAATTACTTAATTTCCAGAAATTAATCCATAGTAAAAAAAACCTGTAAATGTGAAAAAAAAGAAGTTTTGGGCCCCATGTGGCAAGATTTTGAGGTGATGGATTTCTACATGGGCAGAAGAATATTCAATTAATTCCAATCTGACTAACTGAATAGTCAATGAACTTCAAATGTGTGGTACAGTGATAGAATGTGATGAGGTCATTTGCATATGTTCATTAAAAGTGATTAAAAACCACAGGGTGGGGCATGTATACTTCTTATATCATAATAAGGGTGTGCTTCGTGTGACTTTAAGGTTATTTTGCTATCCGTTTAACCGGCTCACAGTTTGGTAGGTAACCATGGACATTTAAAAAAAAAACACAGAATAGCATCCAAAATGATGCTTTAATATCAGTAAATCACCAAACATAGACATGTTTCATTATAAATCAGCAACAACATTTACTTGTGAATGACAAATGTTTTTAAACTAAGTATTGACTGTTCCAAGACAATTTATTGGGTCAATTTTGTGATCGATGTTAATATGTTCTGATGAGGGAAGTAAGAAGCTGTACCACTGTTCATAATACCGGCGATGTGAAGCAGCTTCAAGAGCCATCAAATACTCTGTACGACAGTAGCTGTACAAAATTTTCAACTACCAATAATTTGTATTTTGGAAAATCCCACTACATATCATGTTATGATAGTCAAAGACCTTTGGTACACTTTTCCTGTGCAAGAAACATTCATCAAAGTGAGTGTAAATCTTCTGTGACTGCCCGTATACATTCATACACGTAGGAAGGAATTTTATATTATGTTTACTTATAGAAGACAAATAAATACAAAATTGGTACAGTTCATAAATTGTTATAGATTATTTTAGCACCAAAGTGCCTGCGGTTGTTGCATGAGGTCCCATTATTATGAAACAGTTGGAGGTGACTTTTTTTGTTAAAGAAGTTTGACAAAAAGTACAACTAATACTCTCTCTGTAAATCAGATATCACAAAAAAACAACAGTTTATAGGAAACCCTGGTCACTTAAAGGGCCCGGCACTATCAGTGATGTTATATGGGAGTGGAGACGTGGTGTATGAGCGCAAATGAGATGGGGATTCTGAGGAGGACACAGAGAGAGCAATGATTATAAGAGCGATGTGTGGTATGAAGCTGATGGATAGGATGAAGACAGAGGATTTTGATGCAGCTGTGCTGGTGGAGAGACGATGACGGTTGGCTAAGGCAAATAGTGTACGTTGTATGGCATTTGTTGAGCGAAGGATAAACAAGCATGTGTTAAAGGAAAATATGTCAAGATTTTTGTCAAGCTCAGTTTGACATACATTCATAAAGCTATAGGTACCATACATCCACAATTCCCGAAAAAAATAATCCAATTTGATGTAAATTAACAAAATAGAGCATTTAATTTTGCTTTTTTGGACATACGAAGAAAGAAAGAGAAAGAAGAGAAAACGGGACGGATTTCTCGCCCACAGCTTTCATTGATCAAAACCGCCCAATTTTGCTCCCCTCGTGACGTCAAAGTGATGACCAAAAAAATGTGTGACTCGAATTGTTATTGCTGACACCTGTAATATTGATGGATTAATTGAAAGTAAGGAAAGTAATAATTTAATAATTAGAAACAATAAGTTACAGAATGACATATTTGTTTCCATGCGTGGTGTTTATTATTATTAAGTGGCAAGGAACACTGTACGCTATGATGGTCACAACGACGTAAATTATGGATGGTCATCACTTTGACGTTCACCATTGCCTGCGTGATGTGGATTTGTCTGAATCGTTTTCGAGTAAGTTATTGGGCGGAAAATTATTAAAAGGGCAAAATACTCAACAAATGTGGAAATTTTCCAACTTATTTTTGATTTATATGTAATCTACGTACTTAAGCTTTCCCATCCATACCAAATTTTCCAAACTATTCAGAATCATGACATAATTCCTTACAGATAGGGCTTTTGAGTTCGAGGTGGGAGGTTGACGGAGGGGATGTCAAGAAGACATGGAAGAAGCAAGTGGAGGAGGAGGAGTTAGCGAGGGGGTTGGGTTTGAGGAATTGAGGATGCATTGAATAGGTGTGATGAAACGGAAAGGAAGGAGTAAGGGCAGTTGCTGCGAAAATGTGAGGTGAATCGGCCACCCCGTTGACGGGATAAAACCGGATTTAAAACGGGTTTTGGGTGGGTTTAGTAGTAGTTTTAGTAGCGTAGGATCAGTGATTCCCTTAATTGGGAAAATCTTCAAAAAATCATTTATACAATCAGATTTACTGCATATGTACTGGTGCAAGTGTCCTAATATTGAGTGGCCGTAGTAAAATAAGATATGTATTCTTTAAAATCATCTTGACCCTTCATTTGACCCTTATGGAAGTTGGAGAATGAGGAGTTTTTTCTCTTTTCCAGGGAATGAGGATTTTAATGTAACTTGTACCATAACTCTAATCAGTCGTTCCTGTTAAGAAATTCAGGAAAATTGTCATTTATGTGTGTGAGGCAAAATCAAACAATACAAACCATTTAATCATAACCAACCGAACGCTGTCTTGTCTTTTAATAAGCATTTTAAAAGATTATTTGTCATTTTGTAAAAGTCATTTGTACACTTCCGCAGTGCATTGAAAATGGAGAAACACCCCACACTCTGACTCAAAACAGCAGCAACACATTTCATACTACATTGAGCTGTGTCTGTGTTGAATCAGAGATGTTTTTATCCATAGGAGTATGAATTTACCGTAAATAATTAACCAAGGGTGCTAGGATCAAAAATCATGCATTAAAATTTTCACCCTTGGATTATTGATCTGTGTAGAAAAAGGCCCATTGAGGTTTTAAGCATACGCCATTTGCCAATCAATGTGTTTAATAGGGGATGAAACAGTTCAAACTATCACAGGTAATGTAGTGATTTCCATTCCAAAAATTCATGAGTAGTTCAAGGGTTGGCCTGATTGGCCGCTTAGTGTATTAATGGTCAGATTTAATTAATTGAAATTGTTGATAATCCTATCCCTGTAGATGATGTGACCATGATGTCATGTTGTACATGCCCTCAGTTTTTTACTGTCAGGCAAAATATTAAACTAGTTGCTATGGCAAACCAAAAAATATGGTCATTAAATTACTTGCAGGAATTTGTTATTCTAAATTGGTCACCAAAAGGGAGCTCGGTTAGCATCGGCAAGATGCTTAAAGAGGACATGAGGAGAATTTCCATAAAGGAAGCGCCCCCAATTTTTTTGAAACCCGGGTTTTTTGCATATTTGGAATGCTTTTCCCAGTATTGGACCACACCTTAAGTCAATAAGAGAAACAGGCAGGATATATCGTGTTAAATCAGCACCTTTTCGGATCTTTTGACCTGCGACCGGGAAATTTCTGCTTGTGATCGGGACATTGTTGCACACTAACGGGAAATGCCCCCCTCAGGTACCAATGGGCTGGTACGCACTGTGTAAAGGGTTGACTGAACAGACATTGTCATATAACAAGTACGTGTCCATCCTTCCAATTTTATTCGTTCCTAATATCAACCAATGTTCTACATTTTTGTTTTATTTTCTGCAGGTTGTGCCAAAACAAATATACTCCAAAAAATCTACCCACAACTAGTGTCTCTAGTGTCTCATAATGAAGCCGGGCACTCTACACCGCAATGTACATAGTTATGATAAAACGGTTCCCACATAGTTATTCAAGAAATTCTAGTTGATGATGTCGTGACCAAGGTAAGTGTTACACAACTGTTGAGTCCATCCCACAATGCACCTCTTTTGGGGAAACACTCTTCAATAAGGTCATGTGATCCAACAAAAATCCTATCCTTAACAAAACAAAAACCCTGACTTTTACACTAATTTTACCCCTGAAGGTTGTAGTATTTCGGATATTTTTAGCATGATCATTAATGTTCATAAAAATGATTCATAGGAAGGTAAATCGATTAGACATATTTATGCAAGTTTAAAGAGAAAATTATGGTAGAAAATATATAACCGAAAACAAAACACCTAAGTTAATTCCAAGGGAGTGGCTGCACAATTTAATAGGGAATTTTGGAATTATAAATCAGGTTAGGAAAAAAAAGAGTAATTAAAAGTTTTATATGCTCTACCAAGTTGTTGAAATAGAAATTTCAGAAACTAAATTTGAATAAATCTTTGGCAAGATATCCTAGTGTCAAAGGTTCACCATTCTATTGACTAGCACACGTGCATTAAGCAAGCATGCTAGGTGCAATATTCATGAACTAGTATGATGTGCATTAGTGGTAACAGATTACTGGTATAAATGGATAAGGGAAGTATTAACAGCAAGTGTCTTGCTTGCTCATCTTATCAAGAAACTTAATCCCAATAGGTATTTTAAAATTACCCAAATATGTATGACAACTATTAATATGCGAAATGGACATTATCTGACTTGAATTTTTGTTTGCCGTAGATTATTGTTACAGGCAACGTGGTTGATGAGCAGAGAGAAGAAACTGTAGTGAATTAAATGTGTGCGGTTTAAAAATAATTATCCTTTCTTTTTGATATTTGCAGCGCATTAGGTAAAAATTAGAGGGATTATTCCCAAAGCGCCTATATCGTCCATGTGAAAAAGATGCCGGAAGGAAAAGAGGCAGGTCTCATACGAGCCAGATTAAGGGTGCCAAAGTAGCCAAAGGTAAAGTGCTGCACCCTTTTTAGATTCCCATTGTGAGGTCACAGAGGGCTGGCTGGAGCCATGCTAGCCGAATTGCTGAAGACAGGTGAGTGTCTTACCAGGTCAAAGGGACAAGTGCTGACCTTTTTAGCGTCCATTGTGAATCACTGAGGGCTGGCTGGCTGGAGCCACTGCTAGCCAGAATAGCTGAAGACAGGTTGCGTTTCCAGGTCAAAGGTCAAGTCTGACCTTTTAGATTCCCATGTGAGGTACTGAGGCTGGATGGCAGCCAATGTGCCGAGAATTTGCTGAAGACAGGTGAGTTTCCAGGTCAAAGGTCATTACAGGCAATGCTGATGACCTTGGTTTCTATCCTAAACATCACTCATGGGTTATCTTAAGGCATGGGTGACGCGGAATAGACTAAAGTTCTAATTAAAATTGAGAAAACATAGCCATGTGGTTTATGCTGGGCATGCAGCGCTTCTGAGGAGCTCCGATCAACGCAAAAAAAAAATTCTTTGAAACAATACCTCCGAAGGGTACTTTTTTCAGGTAGGGATGGCAGCCACGATTTCTGAATTGGGGGGGGGGCTTGTGAATTGATTTTGTCTCGAAAGTAGGGGCTTGGGAAACTGATATTTGAGAAATTGCAGCTTGGGAGCTGAAAATTGGGCTTAAAATATAGCTTCTGTGGCAAAAATTTTCCCAAAAGGGGGCCTAAGAACTGATTTAGGCTTTGTCAACGTTGGTAGGTGTGTGAACGGGATAGACGTGAAATGGGGGTATTAAGGGCCCCACATACCCATACCTTTCATCTCTTCTTGCCCCGGGGTTACACTTAGCTAATCTAACCTTATCTTTTGATTTATCTTTACAGGACAACATCAGTGTGTCCGGGAAGGAGAGTGATCAGTGTGAGCACTTGGATACCAGCCATGGCAACTCCCACAGATGGGAGGATTCGGTTGGTCACTTTTCTTCCAAGTGTTTACCCAGTGCAGCTAGGGAGAGGAACAGGCGGAAAAGGAGATACCACTGAACAGTTAGGTCAGTTGCAAAGAAGAAATTAAGGGGGCCAATAGACGATTTGCAAGATCCCCATAATGCATCTCGTTTTGTGGGCCGTTTTAATTCCGGGAACGTGTACAGAGTTCACTTTACAAAAATGTTGTTTTCGTTAGCAGCACCGGGACAATGCTTAAAAATACAATAAATAAATAAGAATAATAATATGTCAATTCTTGATAAAGCGTGGAATCCCCCCGAAGTGCTCAGGGCCCGCTGTGGAGCACCTTAGGCTGCTACAACACACCCAGTATAATCCCAGAAACGACAAAGTACTTTTTTACGTGAAGTTAATCTTAAAGAAATGTAAAGAAATCATAGGAACAAAAACAACAGCGGCACTGCTGTTGGAAAGTTACGACCAAGGTGGCCATTTCGATCGTAACAGTCTAGCAGAATGTCACCTGAACGGACAATACACAACTATTAGTGCAACGTCCAGATAATGTAAGGTTGCTGGTATAGAATAGCACGGACCGTATGTTCAGTGACTTGAGACTGGTACAGTTCCTGGATGGGAAAGGGCACAAAATGAGATGCATTATGGGGGATCGTGCAAATGTCTATTAGTGATCCATTTAGAGAAAAATAGAAGGAAGGCATGTGTGGTTTATAGCCATGTCTGCATATGTGCTCTTATACTGTATTGATAAGCTGGTTTTGACCCACTCACCTTTCAGCTTTCCAAATCAACTTCGTTCATTCAAAATTAAATTTGGCATTTTGAAACCTTCAGTTTCAGATACCACTATATTTGGTCAATAATTGAGGTGTCAAACTTACACACATAAGGGGGCTACCCAATTTACATCTATAGATTTTTCATTTTGATAGTAATGGCCTTCACCCAAAACTCCCCATCGTGTAAAGTTTTGAGATGTTATTTTCACACGGAGTTAAAAACAAGATTTTGTAATCCTATGGAGTACTGTGTAAATTAGTGATGCCGATCCAGCCCCAGATCGTTACTGCCGAGCTCGCGATCATAAAATTGTTGAATCGAACCGATCAGAATCCGATTGATTATATTTGTAAATTAGAAATCGTGTCAAAATCGCATGTGAAATTCACACTAACCTATCAACCACTTACCCCTCACGAGTGTGACAACAATATTCATTGTGACAGTCTATTGCTATTTTACGTCAAATCAGTGCTCGATCTTCACTTACCCGCAGCCAGTGGTCTATTTGTTACTAAATAAACAACGTGTTTTCTGTTATGTTGAGTTAGCGTGCTAGTGTATCAATCATTATTTACCCCCCCCCTGTGCAGCTATTATGTTATCAAGAATGCACGTGCCCTCGTGTGCTGAGAGGTCCTACTCACCGCCGTTGTGTCTGCTCACTGAGGTTGTTTACAGCTAAGTCGTGGGAATTTTGTGATAAAGTTTATGTTTGAATGTTACATTGTGGATTGACTGTTTGTTTTTTACTTTAAATAATGCAAAGGCAGCTACTGCTGTGTCACTTTCATTCGATTGCGGTCGTGCCTTTTTATTCCCATAGGCTATTGTGTATTAAGTATAGGTCCGTAAGGACATGTGTGTAGGTCCGGATGTATGATATGTAGGTGAGTATTGTAAAGGTGCTGTATGGGTGAATAATTTTTAGTTAAGTATTATATAAAACTTTGAAAGTGATGACGTCACTGATGCGTCATAGAGGACTTTTTAATTTTAGATATAGTGATTTTTGGTATATGCTAGACTTCCCTATAAAATCCCATAGAGAGTGTGTATATAAAAGATTTTTTATATTCCAAATTTTTTATTTTTCTTTTTTTTAAAATATTAATTTTGTATTTATTTTTTTTTTATTTTTAAATTGTGGTATGCTTAGTTAAAATATTATATAAAATTTGTGAAAGTGATTTCGACGTCACTGGAATTGATGACGTCATTAGAGGACTTTTTAATTTTAGATATAGTGATTTTGGGTATATGCTAGACTTCCCTATAAATCCATAGAGAATAAATAGTGTGTATATAAAAGATTTTTTATATTCATTTTGCATGTTCATTTTTTTATATATTATTTTGTATTTATATTTATTTTAATTTTTATTTCTAAAATAATAAAAAAAATAAAAAAAATATATCATATTTATTTATTTACCTTTAAAACCGTTATTATAAATGACAATCCACTTTTATATAAATAAATATCAAATCTCACTCCTTTAACTCTGTTGCCGAGTTACCATATTATCAATGATCAACCCCTGACTTGTAATGAAGAAATACTAGCCAGCATTTACATATACTGATGATTTACGTATGAGGAAACACACTTGGCGTCTTCTTTTCAGCCATACAATGGCTGCAATGACTACTTGTACGCATGCTCATTTCCGTCTGTAGATGTTGATGGAATTTTCCATGTATTTTGGAGGATCTTCACCTGCAGGAAACCTCCCGTTTCAGAAGTATTGCGTAAAATACGCAAAAGTAATAGAAAAAAAATTATCTACAGTGTACAACAACAGGATTGTCTTGCGGTAACTGATGGCAGCGAATTTATAATGACATAATGTAGTAGTCACATAGAAAAATATAAATGGTAAGCTTTAAAAATCTGTTGTATTTTAGTAAACTTTGGGCTTTTTATTGTCAGTTTGGGAGATCGGTGAGGTAGATCGGTAGCTGATGACTTTTCTCCCGATCCCGATTCAAAGCCGATTCGACCAAAATCGGGCAGATTTCCGATCTGCCGATCAAGATCGGCCATCACTAGTGTAAATTAATGATCGACCAAATGGAGCATATTTCCACTCTTAACATCCAAACCAAACATCCTTTAGCCCTAAGATTTCACAGGGTAAATGAGAAAAATAGAAGCTTGCTTCTGATACCAAAATTATGACCACTTCTGGTAAAATCTGGGGTCCCTGGGGACGAGGCTATTAGCGATCGGACCATGGACCTTTAAATTTTCTTTAATCTGGTTTCTTCGAAATATCCACTTTACAATTAAGAGTTCTAAAGTTACAGTTCTAAGTGCTTTTAATGGTTGAGTTACTATGTGAAGTCTTCATTTGTGTGTCCCTTCAAGCAAATTGAAAATCGCAATATGTTTGTGGCTTGTGTGTTGAGTTGTGATTTTACAGATAATAGGATTCTTACAATTTTGAACCAAAAATGAATTCACAAATTTCAATTAATGAAAAAAATGCAATTTTTAAAAATTACTTCTGTAATGTATTTCTGAGATGAGGCTAATGTTTTGCATTTAAAAAAATACAAATATTCAGCAAAACCATAGAAGGGGAAAATATATTTTGCATATTTATTGCATTTGTGTTAGAAACAGCTGGCTCCCAAACCTCAAATTTTGTAGTAAATGAAGGAGTGGCTTTACGTTTGTGCATCTACCTAAAACTATAATGTGATAACTTCATTTACTTTATAAGTGAACAAGATAACTCAATCAGGTAAGCGCTCAACCATGCATATAGGTGTGCGTTCGAGCCCTGGACAAGAAATTAACTGCTTAATTGTCTCGATTTACCCATGCATCTATTTGGGAGCTGGTCCCGGCGGCGATGGTTATCTCGATGTATGTTTGCTGAAAGGGAAGCACTGATCCCCATCGCTGCCATCCCTTGAAATGATGCTAATGGTTTATGGTATGGTTTGGGCCACAGTGAATCAGCGACCATTTGTTGAAAGCGCTAAGAGGCCAATAGCATAATGGTCTGATCTAATCTCTGCTATTATTATTATTATTATTATTTTATATGGCCACACATTGCACAGCAACATGAAGATCTTGATTCCCAAAAGGGCCTAAATCCACTTTTCATAGTTCTGAAAAGTCCTTCTTTTAAATATAACCACATTGCACTTTATCAATTTATATAATTTTGTTTTTTCAAGAAAAGGTCCCAAAAAAACAAAAGAGAAGCCAAAAAAAATCCAGTTTTATTTCTTACCTATATACAGGGTTTTTTCAATGCTTTTAGCCCCTTTTGGAAACATTTGCAGACCATTTGCCGACCAACATTGGGCAAACTACTTTGCTATAAGACCATGAGACAGATCTTAAAACAAGATTCCCTGTAAAGGGATTTTCAGGAATAGAGAAAATTGTAATACCACATCAGAATTGCTTTATCAACTATTAAGGTTATGACACTTAGTTGTTTTCACAAGATGGCCACCAATTTTTAGAATGATATAGCCAAACCATTAATTTAAGTCTGAACTAAAGTACTTTCAACACCATATCCTTTTCAAAATTTCCTGTTTTGGTTTTTAATTTACTAGGCAATGATACTAACAACACATTTTCAAGACATCTAGAGTCTTGGTGCAAGTCTACTACTAATTAAGGCATTCCATTATAAGCTGAGGCAATCAGAGTACATGTGCCAGAATGCTCATGCATTGACAGCATACTTATAAGATCTGGAAAAGAGAGGCTCCAATAGGTGTTACGAAATCTCTGCTATCAATCATGCACAATTTAGATGAGGCAGGCGCTGTCATGTCTCTCTCTTCATGTGATCTCTCTTCATGTGATGGGCTGGTAAAAATTTAGTCTTTTGGGGGAGAGGGTGCAATTTAATGAATTATCCATGTTAATTTGCTTTGTGCTATTATCACTATGAGCTAGTAAAATATCAGTTCCCTTGGTACAGTTCAGTACCTTCCATTCACCAGTGTATTTAGAAATACACCCCCTGGTTTTTGGGTATGATATATGATACCCAAATCACACAAGGTCAGTTCATGTCAATGTATGTAGAAGTACAACCTACTGAACTGTGTCTTTGGTGGATGAGCATATTATAACTCAGTGTATTTTATATTCTCTGTAGGTCTCCTACTATGGCAGGTGGTTTATTTGCCATAGACAAAGCATACTTTGAAGAACTGGGCTCGTATGATCCAGGTTTTAATATATGGGGAGGAGAAAATCTAGAACTTTCATTTAAGGTAAGATTTGTGTCTCATCCGTCTTACAAAATTGGATTGTTTGAGCCCAAATTTATTGGTCGAACTGAGAGTTATAAAAATATTGCGTCGAGCCCCATATTTTAAAACTCTTAGCGAGACCAATCAATTTTGGGCATTATCATGTTTTGGGGAGTCCAAGTGTGGGAAAATATCAGATCCAAAACATGATAATGATAAAATTGGATGATTTACGCCCAATATTAATTGGTCTCGCTATGAGTTTTAAAATATTGGGCTCGAAAAAAAAAAAAAAAAAAAAAAAAAAAAAAAAAAAAAAAAAAAAAAAAAAAAAAAAAAAAAAAAAAAAAAAAAAAAAAAAAAAAAAAAAAAAAAAAAAAAAAAAAGACCAGACAAGGATAGGTCAAGCAAAGGGGAAAAGCATTACTTATTCACAAATCCACCAAGCATGTACTGTATTTGGCCGTGTAATGGCAGAGGACCAAAAATCCCTGTGGGACATTTGATCTTGGCAATCAATGCAAGAATTACAGTATTGGATAGAATGTACATGTAGCAAATCAGTGAATGACCCCACCTCAATTTACAAAAGATGAAATATCCTTGTGAAGAAAACAGGTAAAAATTAAATTTAAACCTCAATAAGCATATTCTTCAAAGTAAACAAATTTGGTGAATCTATTCCCTCTGTCAATAAGATTAATTCCAAATGAATGCTTCTCCATATGCGTGTTCCTCTGTTCTATTGTACCTCTTAGCAGGTAGGGCTTGTGGGGGGTTAGTATATAATGTCAGGCATAGTCTTTGTACACTGGGCGTAGTCTTGGTACACTGCTGATTTGTAAATCATGCATTTCCCTGCTCAAGTACGGTGTCTGCCAGTCCACCTAGCCTACATGTACTCCCAAATGTAGAAAAACAAGGCATTATTTTTTTTTTGAAATACAAAAGCATATTTTTTTTGAATAACCTGTTTTCACAAAAAAAATCTCAGCATAAAAAATGAATGAAAGCAACATTTTGCCCCAAATCTGTGAGCACACATTTTAATTCTTTCAAACTACCTACTTACTTTTAAAGGGGGATGGCCCGATTTAGGTATATAAAGTTTTCATCGGGCCTTCACCCCAAAACTCCATCTGTAAAGTTTGGCGCTGATATTGCAATCCGTTTTGATGTGAGTGCTAAAAACATGATTTTGTAAGCCCCATAGAGTACTGTGGTCGACCAAAATGGAGCACATTTTCGCTCATGACTTCCCAACCATGCATCCTTTAGCCCTAAGATTCAAAGGGTAAATGGGAAAAGTAGTAGCTTGCTTCAGGTACCAAAATGTTGACCACTCTTTCTGTTGAGGTACTGCATAACGCTCCTTGGTGGAACCAAACACGCAGGGTTGAAGTGCGCATGGAAAGAATATGCTAGTCTGGACGCATATGACTTATGACGGCAGACTTGAAGTTGCAGGGATCTTGTATTTGTATGATTGAGTGTGGCAAATTGTTCCAGTCTATGACTGTCCTTGGAAAATAGCTAAATTTGTAGCAGTCTTTGTTACTCTCTATTACTTAGTAAGCATCCGGGTGAGTGTGCCGTGATTGATGCAGGATTGGCTGTAGCAAGCGATCCACCGGTAAAGCTAGCAGCCCTGCCTGGCCTGTATTAGTATAGTTAGTCTGCGTAGCTGTTCTCCTGAGTCTAAAGAGACCCAGTCTAGTCCTTGACATTTGAGTAATACTGCCGGTTTTGCTGTATGTATTTGTAGCGACCATGCAGCAGCCTGTTTCTGGACTTTTTATACTTTCTGATATGATTCGTTTTTGGTAAGGATCCCAGGACTAAGTTGTGGAAGCACACATATATTAATTTCTTTCGATAAACCCATACTTAACTTAAAATAAGAAAATGCATGCGATCTATAAGTGAGAATTCCAACTACTAGGTACAACTGATCAATCACAGACAAGACAACAAGTATTTTGTTATTTATTAAGGCTCACTCACACAGCCGATTTTTTGCTAGAAAACCACTTCAGGTGCTGCTGAAGTCTGGTACCGATTGGCCAATTTTGTTCGAAAATCATGAGCAGTTTTTCCTATATTTCATGTTTATTTTTGTTGGCAAGGTTTTGGCAGGTCTTAACCGATTAATAATTTGCTAAAAAGCCACTTCTAGAACTGCTCAAAGTCTGATGCCGAGATTTGGCATTTTTTAGAATTTGTAATTTTTCTTTTTCATGTGTAGTTTTGGCAAGGTCTGGGACTGACCTGTACAGTCTTCCACAGTCTTAGTGGTCAGGAGCAGGTGGCAAATTTGAAAAACCCAACCACAATTATTTCATCAGCTTAAAGAAATCGTGGCAGGTTTTTGAATCGGGAAGGTCCGAATGAACACATGGGCGGTTTGGAAGCGGTAGCCGATGAGTTGGCGTGCATTGTGAGTGGTTGTGTGCAGTTGGAAAGTGGTCGGCAATGACTTTGCTCCAAGCGGGAGAGAAGATGCAAGCCAACTAGACATGTCAAATCTGCAATTACACTCTACGACCACAAAAAATAAGTCGCCGACCTGCAATCTTGACAGCAACATGTCACAACTTTTGCTGTTGTGTAAAAGGTCTCTGACTGATCGCAGACTGAAAAAGTGGCGTCGCCAATTAAACATGCTTGATCTTTTTTATTTTAGGATGCTGTTGCCTACTGGTGGGAAAATCGCAAAATGTTAAAAAGTGTAAATTTTGAACAAGTCTATAGCCGATTATGAAAGAAACGTGGTCTTATGCAGTTGGGAAGAGGTTGGGTTGTGAGCTGTCTTATGTGTGACTGTACCTATATTGTTTTTGTTAACAGTTATGGATGTGTGGAGGTAAACTAGAATTTGTGCCTTGCTCACACGTCGGCCATGTATTCCGCAAGAAGTCACCATATCACTTTCCACCAGGCACAAATTACGTCAATAAAAACAACAAACGACTTGCGGAGGTCTGGTTAGATGAATATAAACAATTTTTCTACAGGTAAGGAAGTTCATTTATCTTTCCAAGTTTCCCATATCTATGCTAAAATGATCAATTTGGGTTGAAACATCTTTAGGTAGTCGCCTCCCATTTATCCATATTTGGGAGAGCGTGTGGCCCACTGGTTAGGGTATTAGCCTTTGGTGCTAGAGGTCCCCAGTTCAACTACCGGCGGGACCACTTGCAGGGATTTAATTGGGGGGGGATACTAAATCTGAGATTTAATTTTTCTGTACAAGAGCTATTGATTGAGAATGGATTCACTTCCCCATGGTTCAGTTGGACTTGGGCAAATGAACCATGATAATACCCCGTCCTTCGGACGTCATACCTGTGCATGCACATCAGTCATTTACGACCTATAGAAAACCGGGCAGATGCAGATGCGGTGATGCAGTGAGCGCGCCCATGCTCAGCTGCTGTTTATGAATGTGACCGATATGGATCGAGTGGACTTTGAATTCATGTGGTCACATTTCCGAAAACAGCTGGTGTTTATGAATGTGACCGATATTGATCGAGTGGACGTTGAATTCATGCGGTCACATTTCCGAAAACAGCTGGGCATGGGCGCGCTCACTGCATCACTGCATCTGCATAAGCCCGGTTTTCTAAAGGTCGTAAGTGTCGAAAAGAGTAGGGTGATTACCTCTGGCTGTCCCATCCCAATTCCGTCCCAGTAAAATGGACCCTAGTGCATATCCCATAGAGTGAACAGTAGATGAAAAAGTAAGAAAGCTCAGGATTTGCAGTATATTGTGCCATACAAAACTGATATGGTCCCAGCTCATATTTGTATAGATTTTCTTTTCATATCCAAACACATTGGTTTATTTATTTTATTTATTTAAGCATTGTTTATACAGACAGGTAGCCCCATCAGTGTTGTGCACTGCTTTCCTTGGGGCCCTGTTACATTTTTACATATTATGGCAAAATACATGTTAAATCCAAAAAGTTACAACGTGGTACAATGAAATACATAGTTATATAAAGATTAAATTACAATATACAGAATCATGTTAATTTGGGTTCTCAAATATGATCCAGCTAGAGGTGTGTACAATGTCTGGCTGCTTCACTGAATTCTGCAAGGTCCTTGTCTGTGCATTGTTGCTCCAGCATTGGGTAGACCTAGAGATGTTCCATTGTCTGTGGTGCTGTTCCACAACCACAGGTAGTGTCCTGATCTGCTTCCATGTAGTCCCACTTCTGCGAGGAAACCTTAGATCGGCCAGTTCTGTTTCTCAAGCTGTTGAGACATCGCCATTCATCCCATGAAGAGTCAGCTCCAGGTGGAAGATGCTCACCAGGTTCAACACCAATAGATGTGTACATGATGTGACCTTGATGATAACAACACACACATCCCTGTTAGCACCTAGTCTCTTCAGATACTGTGTAGCAGGATCAATGTGACCGTGTCCTTATCAATAATTTTAAAGAACCGATTCTCTGTGATTGTAGCTTGACAGGCAATTTTGAATGAATGTCAGTTACATCACAGGTCACATAGAATTGGCTTTCTATTGCATTTTTGGGTAAAATCTTATATTTCACAAGCTGCAATTATATTTTGAACACCTTTTATGTCTTGCAGGAACCTACTCCTTTCATTCCCACTCAGGGTGTTTTACATGTTACACCATTTTTTGTCACTTTATATTTGCAAATTTTGATACTGCAGTTGTTGTGACATGAAAGGTTGTCAATCGCAACTTTCAAGTTCATCAGAATTTTCTTTGTACTCTTTGATACAGAATATCACCAGCTGTAGCCAAAACAGATCCTGGTGACCTGACCGACAGGTTCAGGTTACGAGATCGCCTTAACTGCAAGAGTTTTAAGTGGTACTTAGAAAACATTTATCCTGAGTCTTCATGGCCTGTCAACTATAAGCAGATGGGTGAGGTAGGTTGCAATGCGGTCCGTACTAGCAATTTTTATCTTGTCATTTGGAAATCTAAAGCTTATTCAGAGTGTGAGATAGTGAACTGAAAAAATGAAATATTTGACCCTCGATACAGTATTAAAGTTGCAATGAGAGAGATTTCACATATCAGGTGTCCCTAAAAATTGAAAGTGACTGATTTTTGACCAGATGTAAAACTTCCATCTAAAATATCCCATATGAAAGGATTCAGCTGAGAGATGTTTCTTTGGGACAAAATTGTGAAATTCTAATTTGTATAGGAGCAAATGCAGAATCAGCTTATGTTTTATATTGAAATATAAACCAAATCAAAATCGCCTTGTCTCTCTTTTAAGACATTTCGTAGCAATGCAAGGGTAAGAAATCATGAGTGTCTAATCAATAAGAAATACTATTATCACACAAATTTGGGTGCCTAAAAATCTCTTTTGCATTTTTCATAGTGGAGTGTTGTTTGAACTGTTTCTGATTTTGTTTGACCTTTAATTTGGAGCCCACTTACATACCTTTCAATAGTGGGTCGTATAGGTGTTCAGAGAAATAGGTCAGAGGTCAGACAATTTAATATTGTGGATGTCATGTCTGGCTGCACCCTGTGGGTGTGTGTTCGTGTGCGAGCTGCGCGCGTAACATGCTGTGTGTGTGTGTAGATGGGTGCTGTCTGGCAGGCGATTTTCTTGGAGACTTAGGTTGCACGGTACATTCAAACTTGATAAGTGGGATACACTTGATCCCTGTAAAAAATCCAGGTTTTTATGTGTTTGTGGAGGCGGCAGGAAGGCCATTTCATGGTTATCAGAGGTCATCTGCAGTCAAATACAGTAGAATTGTAACTTTTCACCAGGAATTGTATGGTCATGAAACACTTCGCAGCAGGGAGTAAGACTCAGGAAATTTCTGGATTCTGGAATTTGTCACTAATTGTATATACAAAAAAATCCAGCAAATAGTAAAAATTAAATATAAATAGCATTACCCACATTTGTGTCGTCCTTGCAAGAATCTGCACGAAGGCACATAGGGATTACTATGGTGGTATATGTGTGTCTGGGTAAAAATGTTAAACCTTACTATATTGCATGCCGTATGAGTTACGTATAGGGCTACGGTGATGTAACTTGGTGGAAAGATGGAGGTGGGTTGGGGGGTGAAATGGTTGGGGACCGCAGGTGACCTTTGGCCCCATTCACAAACGCGACGGCAGACGACACACTCGTGGTCCGGTGGCCGCGATGTATTTTTTTCCGTAGCCTTTGTTTTGGACAATTCCCCGCATATAAAAGTTATATAAACGTTAGCGTCACCTGCAAACGTCTTGGCGCTGGGACAAGGTGGCCCCGGTTCCATTTCAGGAAATTAATTATATGCCACTACATCCCTGTAACAGGTTATCGGCAGAATTCAGTGCTCTAAATATTTGAAGGTCATCTCAAGGTCATCAAGGTCATCTTAGGTCAAGTAAATAGAAATTGGATGGTAATACAAAACTGAGTCAAAATTAAGGCCAAATTTCACTAAGTTCTATGAGTATCGAGAAAACTGCAGAGTTCTCGTTTGATATTTTGGAAAACATAGAAAGGGTTATCTAGTCTACTAGGAATGGTCTAACAAAAAATCAAAGGTAATTTAGGCATCATTAAAGTACCTTGAATTTTTTATTGTAGCTGGTTTTGTGAAATGTGTGATATCAAGCCATTGGTGGTGAAATTGGTCTCTCTGTTTGTAACTTTTTGAGTTTTTTTCTGTTGAGAATAAACAATAGCTTTGGTAATGTGCATTCAGATAAAAGAATTCCATTTAAAAAGTGGCTCACGTTCATCACATGGTAAATATACATCGCTTACCCAAAGACGACAAAACACAAACCATTATCTTAAAAAATACGATGGAACAACTGACAGTTGGGCATTGATGCAGAGCACAGTGGCCTGACATACTTTGTAATCGGCCAAGTGATCTTTCGCGGCCGAATTATCCTCGACATCCTTCTGTAAACAAAAACAAGATGTTAAGTTACCAAGAGTGGTCTGAAGTAGTTCTCTTAAGTCGCATCTTGTTTATATTGAAGTATAATGGCTATCGTCAAGGAGACCCTCAAGTGATGTGGAATTAATAAAACAAGCTTTTTTATGCAGCAACTTGAATCAAAGTCTTGAAACAGGTCCGAATCTTCACTTAACCCACATAATCAACCCTGTGATTTGAATATAAAATGGTATGTTTTAGGGTCACAGAGGCATAATGAGAGGAATTCATTAAGTTGATGGATTGCTGTATGGACACGGACATTGTTGTTTAATAGAGTCACAAGCCTAAACTATATGGGTAAAATTCTTTCAGGATTTTAATTGACTCATGAAGGAATAAATGAATTCCCAATTTCCAGTTTGACACATGATTCCATAAAATTGCCACAATAGATCTTTTTTATTTTATTATCCAGTCCACCCTTTTCAAGTGTTTCATTACATGAATATTCAAATACTGTGATATTGATATGGGGTTGATTTCTTTCCAGATTCGAAATATGGAGACCCATCAATGTGTTGACACAATGATGCATGATGTGGCCATAAGCAGGAGTTTGGTTGGCCATGGAAAGGGGGAAACCAGGTAAGTCGTTCATGTGGCACTTTTGTGCAAAAAGTGTTGTACTTCTTTACTTCTTCCACATCAATCTTTTTTTCCCTGTGGTGTGGTGTTTTGCCTGAATGAATGTTCATGGGGACACACTAGCCAGTCAGCCTGATCCGATCACCATAAAGCCTTGGTCCCCAGAACACCATGTTTTACTGGAAGTGAATTCACAATAATGGGATATCTGCAGAAAGCTACTAATTTTTCTATTTTAATACCCATTGAAATTAATTGGGGCTAAAGGATGTTTGGTTCGATGTTTAGGAGCAAAAAAATATGCTCCATCTTGGTCGACTACATAGTAAATTTTACACGGGGTTTATGAAATTGCAAAATCACATTTTTAGCTCTCACAAAACGGGTTGAATATATCGCCGTGAAACTTTACAGATTGGGTTTTGGTGAAAGCCAATATTATCAAGATGAAAACTTGTACTTAAATCGGGTCATCCCCCGTTAAGTTTGTGAAATTATTTTGGGTGCCATTTAAAAAGTTGACAAGAGTTTGATAATCCTGGCGTGTTTGTCGTTGCCTCCTTTTAGCCCACGGAAGTTTTTTTAGTTGGGAAAAAACTAGAATCCGAAAGTATTTTTGTACCAGATGGACAGTACATGCATGCCAGTACATTATTGATCACATAATCCTCTGAAAACAGAATTGGCCCATCTTGTTGACCCTGTCTGGCCCACCAGTATATTATTCTTCTACGATACAGCAAATGCGAAACATGAAACCTCAATAATCTGCTGTGGATGCTGGAAACACCCAAGCTCATTGATATCTTGCAATGCGAATATTCTTGAACCAACTGGTGGATCAATATCATTGGCATTTTTTCTATTCTTAAATTTGAAGTGAATTTGGTACTGCAATACTGCTGTTTAATGTGTATCACTTGTGTTGCTTTGTTGGTGTGCATTAACATTTTTAACATCATTAAAAATGCACATTTCAGACATATCCTATGCACATTACTTTTTCTTTCTTCAAACAAGATATAGTGTAAAATTACTGATTACTCAACTCATAGCATGTTTTCAATCATGGTAATCACTTCACCAGAAGAGAGAGACATGACAGTGTCTGTAAAAAGTAGTTTCAATGTGTCCCTTGACAAAATCAAATCTACAATGTCAAGAAGACATAGAGCATAATACATACTACAGAGTCATTTCATGGTCTAGTTGATTTCCATGGTGTATCTGTATAGTGCTTTTTCCTTAAAGGTCCCAGGAAATGAGATGATAAACCTACTACAAATCTTTACGGGACATTCCATTCCAATAAACGGGGCCAGAAAAAAGAATACACTACCAGTGACATCATTAGTGAAACTATTGATTTTCAAAAAAAAAAAAAAAAAAAATTTACGGCAGAAGAAGGAATTTATAGATTTTCAAAGAATGCCCCTTTAATCGGCACACATGAGCTTTGTCCCAAATCTGTGTACGCCATATATGACGCTTGGTCCAATGGTTCTTCAGAACAAGTTTGGTTGAAATCGGCCCAAGCGTTTGGTTAGAAGAAAGCATTTTAGGGAGCGTTTGGAAAGAAAGAAAGTAGGAAAGAAAGAACGCCTAGAAGCACAATATGTCAGCTGTGCTACGCACGCTGACATAAGAATACACTACCAGTGACATCATTAGTGAAACTATTGATTTTCAGTCAGTGTCATGAATAGATTCACTGGTCAGTCACCTGGAATTTTCTATTACTCTCTGAAAAATCAATAGTTTCACTAATGATGTCATCACCAACCCAAATATTGAATGCTTTCTCGTCCCTCCTTGTAGACTTGACACAAACCACATCAATTCTATTTGCATTTCCTGGGACCTTTAATTTACTTACTTCAGTAACCGGATCAGGCCATAATTTGCAAATGGAAAAAAAAAAAAAAAAAAAACCCAGGAAATGAGATGATAAACCTACTACAAATCTTTACGGGACATTCCATTCCAATAAACGGGGCCAGAAAAAAGAATACACTACCAGTGACATCATTAGTGAAACTATTGATTTTCAGTCAGTGTCATGAATAGATTCACTGGTCAGTCACCTGGAATTTTCTATTACTCTCTGAAAAATCAATAGTTTCACTAATGATGTCATCACCAACCCAAATATTGAATGCTTTCTCGTCCCTCCTTGTAGACTTGACACAAACCACATCAATTCTATTTGCATTTCCTGGGACCTTTAATTTACTTACTTCAGTAACCGGATCAGGCCATAATTTGCAAATGGTGGAATTATAGATGGGGTTTCCAATTACACTTTAATAGAACTTATCTTCCTTAGTGTTTT
Source organism: Ophioderma brevispina (assembly GCA_023653785.1). Taxonomy (NCBI): domain Eukaryota; kingdom Metazoa; phylum Echinodermata; class Ophiuroidea; order Amphilepidida; family Ophiodermatidae; genus Ophioderma; species Ophioderma brevispina. Next base: position 47,199 of record JAMKCH010085200.1, read on the forward strand.
AATATTCTTAATGCAAAGGCGGAGGTTCATATTTTTTATTTAATGCAATGGCAGAGGCTCGTATTTTTTTATTTACCAAGTGTCTCTCAAATGTCTAGTAGCTTCATTTAGAATGACAATATTCAAAAGGACCACTCTTTGGATGCCTATTTACATTTACTTATTTAAAGTGACAGGAGATTTTTATAGGATATGAATTTCTCTCAAATTTCACTGGATCGGTTGAAGACCACCTACCGAGAACGTTTGGAAAGTTTATTGGACAAACAGGTGCAAAAGAAAATCGCAAACCTTGTTTTGAACTTGCCTGCTATCGTAATCGTTCCCCATAGAAAACCATGCTTTGACTTTCTGTCGTGCTCGACAGAAACTACTAAATCATCATCTTATTACATAGACCGGCCGTATTTCGTCTTATTTATTATTTATGCACCAACCTTTCTTTCAGATGTTATCTAATTCACTTGGTAAGGCATTCTCAATATGTAAAAACCTAGGTTCAAGGAAAATTGGGGGTGCTTCTTTCTGGAAATCTCATGTCTCTTTAATTTCAACATGGTGGAGCTGAGCAAAACCAAACAAAAAAATGTACAAATGTACAAATACAAAAGTGTAAGAATGTGAAAATCAAAATAAATAAGGCATAATACTGAAAATTAAAATCAATAATAATTAATACATGATTTAAAAGCTGTTTGATTGATGTTAGTTGAGACCAAATTTGAAAAGTAAATTCCAAAGAATTTGCACCTCTGCATAAGAGACTATTTTTCATAAATGTTTTGTGCTTAGGTGTGTTAAAAGTAAAATAATGTTTATACAAGCTATAAAGAAATGAACATTGAAAAAAAGAAATCATTAAGGTAATTTAGAAACATGTTAGGATTTTATGCATAAATATAGCAATGTGTAATTTTGCCTTGTGGTCAAATTAAGATTAGACAAAGTATTAGAACTTGGTGTATCCTGAGGAACATTACAGGATTAAAATTAGATACAAGTCTGAGTTAACTGGATTATTGACACAACTTTGGGGGATCCTTGGATGAAAGAAATGAATCAAGCCTATAAATTATGGAATAAAGCCTATAAACCTCATTCAACTCTATACAGGCTTGTGCAGATTTCTATTGATTATTTCATTCAGAAATCACAAGAAAGAATAACCCATTGGTGTAATTACTTTATGAAAGAAATGAATCAAGCCTATATGGAATAAAAGCGTGTAAACCCCATTCAACTCTATACAGGTCCGCACAGATTTCTATTGATTATTTCATTCAGAATTCACAAGAAAGAATTACCCAACTTTGTATACTGTTGCCTTGTTATTAGAGAGTTTGCTTGTAGACATAATAATCTGGGACTAAATCTAAGGTGACCCAATTTTGATGCTTTTGATATACTTTGACACCAATTTTGACAGCAATGATAGTCATTTGTTGAAAATCTATTCTGCACTTATATGCTGAAATCATAATTGAGTGCCACTCTAAAGTAAATAAAGAAATACTCCAATTAGAGAATAAAAGCTGAGATTTTTTGTTTTTGCCATCTTAGATAGTGTCATAATGGATGGGCATCCAATATTTTGAGTGGTGGATGCCGGCATAGCCGTTATCCACCACAATAAAATATTGGATGCCCATCCATCATGTCACCATCTAAGATGGCAAAAACAAAAAAAAACTCATCTTTTATTCTCATTCTTATTTAGAATTGAGTAGTTTTTGCTTTTTATGGACATAATTTATTTGTCCAAAATATTGTTACTTCATTCTTTTTATTCATTTAAATAATTGCACCCCTCTTGAAAACAAATGTTTCAATCCAAGGAACCAATGTCACCGCACGGCGATCGTTATGCTGCGTTAATTGCATTTGCGTACCAACGCGACATGCACGAAGAAGTATAAACGCGCAGTATTGCATGTGTCATTATTCTACTACCCGCGTGAATTTGCTTCACGCACTATCCATCTATTACCTAGTAATGGATGGGTGGAGATTGGACCTAAACCAATCACATTTGGTTGTTATCATGTAAACAATTGCCCACTGACTATACTCTCTGTCATAATTCCTTTTCTCTGCGTCAAGACTACGCCAGCATTCCCGCCAGACAGAACCATGACAATGCGTAAAGGAAATACATAGTCTGCGCGTTATGCTCAGCAACTTCGCGCGCGTATGTAGACGCCTATTTCAGAAAAAGGTAAAAGGTTATTGTGACGGCAACTATAACCCATGCAGGTTTGTTATTTTCGGTAATCTTAAAACCAAATTAATACAGTGTATATTTATTGTGTTTTTCCCCTCAGATATGGGCATTAACTAGAAACAATGAAATTCGGCATGATGACGCATGTTTAGATGTGTCCCGTGGCGGGCCTGTTATGATGTTAACGTGCCATGGGCAAGGAGGCAACCAGGAATGGAATTACGATGAATCGGTAAGAGCCAATCAATTAAGCGGTCTACTGTATAGTATCGCTAGTTTGTCTAGCGAAAATTGATACAAAATCACACAAGAGCATCCTAAACACTGAAGACACAATGTATGCTGAGATGTTTAACATCGCATTTGTTAATGGTTGCATAAAAGGTTGGTATCAGAATGGAATTAAGAAAAAAGCAATGGTATAAGCTTGTTTAGTGTTGAACAATCAGAGATGTTACTTCCAATTTTAGAAAATATAGCACAAAATTTTTGCAGTAAAAATGTTTATGAGATACTGATCGTAATGATACTACGAGTCTTATCTGGTGATAACAGCTAAAAAGTTTTCAGTCCACTTTTTAGAATTCAGCAAAAAAGTGGACATGCATATGCTTACGTATATTTGGTGAGGAAGGATTCGTACCTTCACTGCACTGCATTGCATTGCAATGTTCTGTCACTTCCACTGCACTCTTAATCAATTTCCTGCAAGTCAGTCAACATCATTGCAGGTCACAGGTTGTAGTGCATTGCAGTAAACTTGCTAAGGATTGCAGAAAAAATAGGTTTGCTGGCACCCTACTGCATCTTGATGCATCACCAGTTTAAATAATTATTTTTCCAGTACTTTGTTGCAGTACTGCATTGTGTTGCAGCATACTACAAGTAATTGCAGTAACAATTTTGGATAGGCTGCAGTGCAGTGAAAATGGATGAACACCGTTCAAATTGCATTGCACTGCTGTGTTGAGTTAGAGATGATAATTATTTCCAATTCTTTCTGATCACATTCCAACAAAGTTTATAGTTAAAATCCCCTAATAGGACTCACAATAGGATCAGGAACCCCTACCACTCCGTTCTGGTGTGTCTTTAAATATATTTCCAAATTTAAGGCCATATTTTTTTCAGTGAAGGACTAGTAATGATAGTGCAGTAAATATGAGTTTTGGAATTTGTGCAGTCTGGATGATACCACTTAATTTCCCGAAATAGAGTCTTAAAAAGATGAATGAAGGATAGTTAAATTTGCATAGACAGTGGTAGAGAACTATTACTGCTTAGGTGATTTAGCCTGAGTTCCTGCCAAAACCCCAAGGTGTGGTGGTAAGGTGAGGTGAGGCAAGCGACTTAATCTATAGGCATTATCTGGGAATGTATTCCATAAAATACTGAGTATGTGGCTTTATCTCTCTTTCTCTCTCGCAGTGTGTTTGTGTATGTCTGTGCATGTGTGTGTGTGTACATGTGTGTGTATGCATATGAAGGAAAGGTATGCACTTAGTATGTGAATGAACATGTTGTCATGTGTATTCTGACATGGTTGTGAATATGAGTGAAATGAGAATGGGTTGCATGCAAATTCTAGTATTATACTTTGTTCATCATGTAATGGGCAAAAATATTTGTTTGTACATGCGATGAAAGTAAATTCTGTGTTACACATGTTTCTTTCCACAAGCATGCGGCGTGCATACATCATGCACTGTGTTTAGTGCGGTAGTGGCGTTTGCAGTGCACCTGCACTATTCTATACTTTGTCCGGCCTGAACTAAGGAGTGACGTCATTGCTTTCACGCTGTCTTAAAAGTGCGAATCGCAGTGAGCCGCAGCTGTAATCATGAGCGTATACAAATTGGACGTACACAGGAGCAATAGCTGCGCAAAAGCTATGCCATCACTCCTTAGTTCAGGCTGGACAAAGCATATATTGATTTGCAGTGTTTAGAATCATGTCTATTTTGTTGTGAACAATGTATAGCACAGTCTCATTCTTACCTATGATATAAGTTACAGCTATTCAAACTGAGGCCATATCTTCTGTGCTGTGTTTTAGCACCTGTGATCTGGAACATGTTTTTAGAGTCCTGGAGTAATTTAAAGATGTTATGTTTTGGACTCAATTGCAAGTTCATACTTCTGAGAAAGTGTTTAAAATTAAAGGATTTATCTTATACTGTATTAATTAGATATAATGAGTATTGTTATTATTATTACAAAGCATTTATAAAACGCTCTACAAAGAACGCAGCGCTGAAACATAAACATGAAAAAACAACAGTGTGATCAACAACATTATGCTGAAAAGAGGTGAGTTTTAAGTGCACGTCTGCAAGCAGGCAATGATACAGACTCTCTCAGATTAGAGGGAAGCTTATTCCACAATTTGGCAGCAGCAACATGAAAGGATGAATCCCCAGCACGTTTATGAGAGCGTGGAATGTACAGCTGGGTGGAATCTGAGGAAGATCTGACACTTCGCCTGCATTCAGACGTGTACCTATCACTCTGCAATGAAACAAATTCAGCTAAGTATGATGGCACAATGTTGTTAATGCACTTGTTCACATAAAATACAATTTTGAAATAAATCCTGTCTTTGACGGGTAGCCAATGGAGGGATGCAAGCAGGTCCGCCGAGCGAGTGTCCCGTCCACATGCAAAGACAAGCCGGGCAGCTTTGTTCAGAAGACGCTGCAATCACATTAGATCTTTCGAGCACACATTGTACAAGAGCGAATTGGCATAGTCAATGCGGGACAGGACAAGCGCTCGGACAGCACTGTGGCAGGCCTCCTGTGTAATGAAACGTCGGATGCGCCATAGATTTCTGATATGAAAGTTAACAGTTTTGCAGATGTTGCTAATGTGCGTGGAAATAGTTAGGGAAAAATCAAAAGTGACACCAAGATTTTTTCACACAAAGGTGAAATGGTGACTTCCCCAAGGCTTAGATGTATTTCACCAAGAGTCTCTATTGCTGCCCATAACGTAAAGCCGTGTTTATTTATGGATAAAAAAATAATGGGTGAAGCACAGCTGAGCTCATTGTTTTAAAGTTATTCTGGCTTAGGATACATTTTGATAGTCAGAATCATTCATACTGAGAAATTATCCCCCCCCCCCAGCTTCATGAAAAACGATGGGGGGGGGGGTCAAATTATTATGTACTTTCGTTGACCTGATATTTCTGTTTATCATGGCAAATGTAGTGTTTGATAGCCCTTTCCAATTTGTGAAATAAAACCTGTAATTATCTTCAGATGATTACCGTTGTAACCTTTTGTTATCCATTTAAAATAATGGTCCATTGACTCTTGCCCAAAAGTCTAATCAGTGATGGAATCTGGTAAAATAACATTTGCAACTAACAAAACAAATTGTCATACAATTTTAAGAAAGTCGTATGTACAATAGCTGCCATGTGACACCTCCACACTGGTATGTAAACTCTCCCTTTATCTTCCCTTGAGTCAGTGGCTCTTTAAATGGTTCATCAGGCGACACAGTTGCCTGAAGAAATATTTCAAGAGCCACTGACCATAGACTCTGTGTAATAATGTTCCGGTTGGAAATTTGACAAATGGCAGCTATTGCAATTACTACAACTTTCTTGCACGTACATGACAAAATATTGGCATAACTCATACCACTTAACCAAAGTCTATCATCTGCATTTCTAATCTTAAAGCTGTGTGTAGTAAGAATTACCTTTTGTCCAAGAAGATACAAATAATTAGTTTGATTGATTATATAGCTTTATTAATTAGGTATTCACATGCCACATCTTCGAGGGGCTTAAACTGCCCACTACTACACGCAGCTTTACTTCACGATCTGTTTCGCACACTGAATTTTGTTTCCATCCCAGACCAAGCAATTGAAAAATGGCGCCGGATGTCTTGACATTTCTCAGAAAAATGACCAATTATATGTGAATCCTTGCTCTGGTCGCCGCTCTCAAAAATGGAAACTGGACAAATAGAATAAGAGGGTGAGAAGACTGGTGTTTGGTGGCAGGCATACAAATAAGCATTTTGTGGTGTTGGGAATATGTGGTAGCCTGTTGACATTATCTATGCTGACTCGGATTGGTACAAAACAGCTAAGCCATATAACAAGGCATGTTGAGGTTAGCCTAGGCCCAGGGCCGTACGCAGGATTTATTTTTTGGGGGGGAGCGTGACTTCAAAATAGTGGACTTTTTTGGGAAAAGTGGACCTAACCCCCTTCAAACTTTTTGCACATTTTATCGCAGAAAAGTGGACTTCTTTTGTCAACATTTCTCAATTGTGGACCTCTTTATCAGAAAATTAAAGTCTGACTCAGAGATTTCGAAATATTATTTTTTTGTGTAATAATGAAAAATAGTCAACTAGAACTAAAGATAGTAACTTAAAATGCACAATTCCGAAATTTGAGATGAATCGGATTTTTCGTTTTGATGCAGTAATCATTTATGTGTAGTATTACGTCCCATAGGATACTCTGTATTACAAAAATTCCGGATCCGGAATTTTATAACAAAGTTGTCATTTTCTATATGAAGGAATTTGATTTAAGCTTAGCAATTTCACACAGTGATTAGTATATGGACAAGCATTATGTACATGCAAAAAACATGTTTTCTTTGGAAATTGAGGGCGCCCTCCTCAGGAAATCTCTGAGTCGGCCTTTAAGCAAAGAGTGGACCTTTTGCCCCTTTTGTGGAATTTGGGGGTGCTCATTCTTCAGAAATCAATGGTTTTTGGAGGCTGACTTTTTTTTTTTATTAATAATCATAAAAATAGGGGCTTTAATATGATTTCAAAATTGGAACAACCTTTGGTTATACTGGTGAAGTCTTATGATCCAAACACATTCCTTAAATCTCATATCAGACATACCTTTATTGAAGAAGTTAGCAAAAATCAAAGTAAAATACATAACTGAGTAAAAGTCAGTGTTTTATGGTGAATATGACCATAGAAGTCAGCATAGATATCGAAGACAGATCCTGGTGTGCATGATTGGGGATCATACTAATCCAAAAGAAATGTTTCCAACAAATGTAGGACTAAAACCTAAATGCAAGTTCTTACATACTTGGAAAAATTCCTTTCAGATTGGTATCTATTTTATCTTTGCTTTTTCCCACCCTTCCCATCCTCTCTCCCTTTTAGCCAATAAACAGGCTAGATGTGTCTACCCTAAAAGGAGATTTGTTGTATAAACAATATTCAGACAATAACATACATCGCTCTCAGTATTTGAAAACAGTTCTAAAGTGCGGCTTTAGTTCAATATCTAGACACAATCAATAAGAGGTAAATTCAATTTGGCAGTAATTTCTGTAAAGTGACATCAGTTCTAATTCCACCTTTTATGCTTGTCAAATTTGGTCGTTCTGTCGTAAGAAAAACACTTCAAAACTAGTTAACCACAAAATCATTATTTATTGTGATTTTACTCATGAAAAAAAAGCTGTCCACAAACGGCTCTCTTGCTTAGAAGATATCTTGACCCAAGTTATAGTCTTGACCCAAGTTGTAGACTTTGGCGAGTTATAGTGCAAATATGGACATTCAAAGTGCCATCGTTTTATTTTACAGCTGACTTTAGCCAATCATAGGAATGGTTGATTGATCTGATGATCAGAAAGAGATGTGCTTATGTCAGATAAAAGTGGAGACTCATATGCCGGATTTGCCTAGAAACACTGCAAAACCCATATTTCAGAATTGTTTTCAAATAATAGAAAATTAATGGATACAGTATGTTTTTATTAAGTCAAATTCTTTTTTTTGTAGGACAGACTTCCTTAAAAGTGTCAGGCAAAAATTTGGCATGTCAGTCTTAAAGGTGCATTTCATGATCCTAGCACCTCACTATATATACACGAGAAAAGGTTATTTAAAAAAATTCAGTTGCTTCTGATGGTGCGTTTTGATGTTATGAGGAAATATTTGTATTACGGTGCCCCATAAGCCACTTTGTTGTAATTTCTGTCCATTTACGGACAGAAAATACAAAATTGCGAATTTCTTCCAGAGTAGATCGAATTTGCATGTAAGATTAGGCACACATACTATACTTGGCCAATGGTTCGTTCGTTCGTGCGTGCAAGTCCAAAATCACAGTGGAAGATCCGTCTTTACCAGCTGATAGTTTCATCATCCAGGTTGATCAGGCCTGGAATTCCTCTTGGGGACTTGTAGACCTCAGTCATCTATGATGTGGCTAATGGTTTGTGGCTCTCCACAGTCGCAGTTTGGTGAAAGTTCTACTCCGATCTTGTGAAGGAAGTT